>JAXIVD010005163.1:2500-30808 GCA_036785275.1 Cancer borealis | reverse complement strand
GTAGCAGTAGTAGTAGTTATAGCAGTAGCAGTAAAAGCAGCATTATTGTCGTCTTGCTAGGTGTTCAGTTGCCCCATAATCCCCTCCCTTCATCCTCGTAGGTGCCTCAGGTAGTCAACATTACAGGGAGCGAAAACGTCGTTATTGGACCCGTGTATCACCAGCCTCCGCCCCGCCCCCGCCCACCCCCTGATCCCCGCCATACTCCAACACGCCGACAGGTGGACGCCCTGCTCAGGTAATACTCTCAAGATTATTCAAGGAGGAAGGGAGAAGGCATGAAGGAAGGCAAGTAAAAGTAACTCATTCAATCACTCATCCATTTACTTCCTCATCCTTGTCTCTTGTTACTTTGAACGTTTACTCATTTGCTCTCATTTTACTCATTCATTCACTCAACCAATCAATCAATCGATCAATCAGTCAATCAATCAATTAATTGGATCGATCGATCAATCAGTCAATCGATGGACCAATGAAACTTGCATAGGCTTCAGAACCAGAGATTGTGGCCTGATGCTGTGATGGAGACCTTTTAGACTCCGCTACAGCCATGGACTTGAATCTTTGAACCAACCTATTTTTGTACGGTTTTTTCCTTTTTCCTAGCTTTATTTTCTCTTATTTCATCAGTTTTTTTCTTTTTTTACCTTACCTTACCTTCTTATCTTCCACTTCTTTTCCTAAAATGTGAGAGCCGTGCTAAGAGGACGAGAGGCTAACTACAAGTCCAGTCATAAACGACCTGAGGGTGCCATGGGCACGGTATACCATCCCTTTTTCATTGCCCTTACTCACTATGGGGATTATGGGAAGTGGACCAGCTATATCCCACTTACATTCGGCTCATTGTGGCCAGTTATGAAAATTCATAATTAACAGGTGCACTGGAGAATGCATCTAAAAAAATGCATCCACCAAACTTCCCTGGCTTTGACAAGGAAATCTCTCCGACCTCGGCTATACCTCCCCATCTTCTCCTCTTCCTTTTACTCTCACCATATTTTCCCTCTATCCCTCCCACTTCTCCAGCTACATTTACAAGAAAATTTCTTCTTAATTATCTTTTATCGGATTTTCTCGTAAACCCGTTATATAATTCATCCTCTCTCTAAAACCTTTCTTTCACAGATACTGTCATAACTTCCATACCTACTTCTGATCAATCCACCTCTCATTATCCTATTCTTATTCCTATTCCTGCCATAGTCACAACTAGTTCATTTTCTTTCTAAAAAATGTACGCTTCCATAGAAATTGCCTCCGCTGCCTAGTCTCTATATATGACTCTATGTTATTCCAAGTTTGATACACCAATTTACATTCCTTTTTCTTGAAAACTTTTATACTTATAGCAATTGCACTCATGTATTTTACTGATGGCTATAAATCTTATTATGGTCTTGGTTTAGCTTCTCTTTGACAACCAAATATCCACCATATGATTTAACCATTTCATTATAACTAACCGTTCTTTCCTTTCTTATAATTTGCCTTGTGGTTATCTCTTTGCTCTACCGTTTGCCTTTTTGCTTACTATAGCACCATATGATCTTTAATATCTGGCGCTTACTTTATTCATATTAACTCACTCAATAATACATTTGTATGTTGCATTGCATGCTGCATATTTAGGGAAGGTGATCGCCTAATGGCTAGCGTGAGGGCATACAAACTCAAAGTCCCGAGTTCTAGCCCCTGCACGAACTGGCCTCTTTTCTTTGGCCGAGTGGCCAAAAATCACCCATATGCTGCCATAACACTATCCTCGACGGGATTGCAAAGTTATATGCAACGAGCAGCTTCCGCAGGCAACATGAGCCTCTCAGAAAGAAACGAGGCGTCACATAAAAAAAATCTAACCTGCGCTACTAACGGGCGGAGGCCAATCATCTAACGCCTCCATCAAGCTTACCTTTAAATCTACTGGCGCCACAGGTTCAGAACATTTTTTTTTTTTTTAGAATTTATTAGATGAAGTCCGTATCTTAAAAAGTTGTTTTAAACTTTTAAATTATTGAGTTATTTTTTTCGTAATTTATATACGAACAATTTTTCCTGTATTAATCAGACAGTTAAAATTTCCTTTTGCGTTATTTTTTGTATTTATTTGTTGATTCATTTATTTTTATCTACTTTCTACTATCATATTTATTAGTTTTATGTATTTATTAATTGTGTATTCATTTATGTATTTTATTTATTTACTTTACTTATCTACGTTATTTTTTTTTTTGTGTGTGTGTGAGTGTGAGTGTGCGTGTGTATGTGTGTGTGTGTGTGTGTGTGTGTGTGTGTGTGTGTGTGTGTGTGTGAGTGTGTGTGTGTGTGTGTGTGTGTGTGTGTGTGTGTGTGTGTGTGTGTGTGTGTGTGTGTGTGTGTGTGTGTGTGTGTGTATATAAATATGTATTGATATATATATATATATATATATATATATATATATATATATATATATATATATATATATATATATATATATATATGTATACATATATATATATATATATATATATATATATATATATATATATATATATATATATATATATATGTATACATATATATATATATATATATATATATATATATATATATATATATATATATATATATATATATATATATGTATACATATATACTATATTCTGTATATACTGTATAGCCTTATTGTGCCTTAATTAAAAACACTTGTGTGATGGTGTGACATCTAAGCACAACATTGTTTTTAACATTAAAATGGGATTGGATAGAATAGGATAGAGTAAGATGGGATAGGGTGATTAAACACGTTATAATTTAGTGGAAAGCCATTCAGAAAAAACAAAAAGAGCAATTCAGACTAAAGACATTCTACTAAGGCTTCTTCTTCCAAATAGAGGGACGGGGTTTACTGGTGTGATGGGGGAGACTGGAGTGGTATGGCAGACTTGGATTGTACGGCAGACTGGTGTTGTAGGGCAAACTGGGATAGTAGGGAAGACGGGAGGTGTGGGTGTCTGGCTCTGTTGAGGAGCCTGGCTGTGTTGGGGGAACTGCCACTGCTGCAAGGGTCAGCAGTGACTTGGGGACTGGATGTGTTGGGATGAACTGAGGTGGTGGAAGAGCCAGCAGTGCCGGCCGGTATTGCAGTGCTAGCAATGGCGGGGGAGCGGCCAGTGCTAGCAGTGCTGGCCGGTATTGCAATGCTAGCAGGGGCGGGGGAGCTGCCAGTGCTAGCAGTGCTGGCCGGTATTGCACTGCTAGCAGAGGCTGGGGAAGTGCCAGTGCTATCAGCGCTGGCCGGGCCGGCAGTACTAACTTATGGTAATCTTGGAGTGCTGGTGAAGCCTGCATTGGCGTGAGGTCTGAACCTGGTTCAGGCTTCAGGAGGTTAGGAAGGAAGACGAGACACCAATGGCGCTGCCTCATCCTCGACCGTACGGTGTGGATGAAGAGGACGAGGACGCACCCAGCTGCCCACCACAGCAAACACCTGTGGCTGAACAGCTGGTATGCGTCCAAGATCCTGTCCGTGGTCTCGGAGAGGCACGCCATGTAGTGCTTGGTGGTCCTTGGACCCACCACCAAGGACTACCACCCCGTCTCTGGGGCTGGACATGCCTCATACAGGTTAGTAACCCTTGGAGGCAGAAACGGCCCCACCCACCACAGGCGGCCCTCCAACTCCATCTGCCTGAAGGCCCGCAACACGCCGTTCGAGGACACATTCAGGTCCTCGAACACGTGCATGTTAACCCACAACAGGCGGCCATTTTTCAAGATGGCTGCCAAAATTATCTTCCGAAATCATGTTTTCCCATATAAATGTATGTAGTTGATGAATTTGAATGGTCTTGGTGGTGTCTAGTTATATGTTTCTGAGGATGCCAGATCCATTTTAAGTATTTTCAGAAACTATGGAATACTGTAAATGGTAGAAATTGGACATATTAAAAAAATTTGGTGGCCAACTTGAAAAATGGTCGCCATCTTGGATTTTCAAGTGGCACGCCCGGCAGATTCGCACCATGTCAAAATTGGTGTTTGCATCACATTTTGTACAATTCATGTGAATAATTGTTCTTATCTACCCCACTATATGAGTTGAGCTCTTTCACAGGAGGAGTGTCAAGACGCTTCTCACGCTAAATTGGACCTCCATCCCCTGCCTTTATTTTTCTTACTGTCCTCTTTACAGGGTCTGGCGAAAAGCGGGAATTTTTTTTTATCTGTTTTTGTTTTCCCTTGGCTGGTACCCTTTTGAATGTAAAAAAAAAAAAAACATGAAAGTTGTCTCTTGCTACCAATGTGATTAATAAGATGAGTTCCTTTCATGTGTGAAACTTTAGGAATTGGGTAAAATCTTACTGAGAGAGTCACGTGAACCCTCCCTTGTGTGAGGTGGAATTTCCTCCCCTGGGTCAGGTAGAGTGTAGCAACAAGTTTGGCTTGTTAGCTACACAGGAAGAGGAAGAGGTGGTGATAGAAGTAGGAGTAGGTGAAGGGGACAGGACACCCAAGGCAAAGATAGTGAAGAGGAAGTTAGATGGGAAGGAGAGGAAGGAGGGTGGGAAGGTGAGGAAGGACAAGGAAGGGTCGCAGGAAGTGTTAGTTCTGGGTGACTCCAGGATTAGGTATTTAGACGAGACCTTCTGTGAAGCCGACAGGGCAAGGAGGATGACGTGTTGTCTTCCGGGGGCCGGAGTACAGGACGTGGTAGAGAGATACAAGAAGGTTGTGGAGGGGACAGGGAAAGAGGCGTTAGTGGTGGTTCACGTGGGCGTGAACGATGTAGGCAGGGTAAGGTCAGAGGAGCTAGTGCTTAGGTATACGGAGCTTCTGAGGGAGATAAGGGAGAGTGGTAGGAGGTGTATAGTCTCAGGGGTGCTCCCTTTACAGGGGGTTAGAGGCTGGTGGCTCTCACATGCCCTTGGCCTCAACGAGAGGTTGATGAGGATGTGTGGGGAGGATGGGGTAGGTTTTATGGATGAGTGGAGCAGGTTCTATGGGAGACAGGAGCTGTATGCCAGGAATGGTGTACACTTCAGTAGGAAGGGAGTGCAGGAACTTAGTGAGTGTCTTGAGAGGGCTGTTAGGCAGTCCAGTCAGGGAAACTAAATATTAATAGAGGTAAGGGTAATAGTGACAAAGGACGGGGTAAAGAGAGGGAGGTGCATGAACTAAGTGTCTTTTATACAAACAGTAAAAGTGTAATAAATAAGATAGACATACTTAGAGGTATCGCATGTGTTGAAGAGTTAGATATTATAGGTATTACAGAAACTTGGTTAGATATTGCAGGCAAACATTTCTTGCCTGAAGTAGAAATAGATGGATACACTTTTTTCCACAGGGATAGAGTAGGGAGGAGAGAGGGAGGTGTGGCACTGTACGTTAGAAACACATTGAATAGCTATGTCAATACCACAATAAAAACAGATAGGAATACGGAGTCATTATGGATTGACATTATTATAGGAGGGAATAAGTTAGTTGTAGGCATTATTATACAGAGGTGGGCAATCGGATTCGGAAGTCCGATTATCCGATTATCCGATTAATCGGACTCGCAATTTCGAATCGGATAATCGAATCGGACTAACCCCCGCCAAACGAATCAGATAATCGCAATCGGACTGCCGAAAATTTAAAGCGATTTGCGATTAATCCAGGTCGACGTCGTCTTTGTATTTTCGCAATAGCAGTTTCTTAATAAATGTTTCTATATTTTTCTCAAGTAAATATTTTTTCGCTTTATTCTATTCACACTTTAGTATTTTCTCTATAATATAATGCGCAAAATATCATGATTAATTATTAAATCATATAAATTATAATAAAAAGGTTATATTTTACAAGTATAAAGTTGGTATAATACGTGTTTAGTTCTGGTTTTTCGTATGCGTCTCATCGGTTAAGTGACGCGCCGCACCAGTTTAGAGCCAGTCGTCGTGAGAGGAAGTGCTGCAGCTGCTGCTAGGGCAAAAAAGCATTGAATTTCCTTTAGAAACATTGAAAATAGCTTTAAAAACATTGAATCGCTTTTAAAAATATCGAATCGCTTTTAAAAACTTTAATCGAAATCGGATGATCGGATAATCGCTAATCGGACTTAGTTTTTTTGGCAACCGAATCGGATAATCGAATCGGACTTGACGAGCTGGCGAATCGGTAATCGCTAATCGGACTTCAATTTTTTCGAATCGCGCCCACCTCTGGCATTATATATAGGCCTCCGGATTTAGGCGAAGCAGCTAGTGCATCCCTGATGCAGGAGCTTGCAAGGGCATCTAGGTATAATAATGTGTGCGTTATGGGGGACTTTAATTATAGGAGAAAAAACTGGGATAGTATGACAGGAGACGGGTGCTCGGAGGAATTCTTAAATGTCGTCCAGGATGGTTTTTTCACACAACTTGTAAGGGAACCAACACGACAGGGAAATATTTTAGATCTGGTCTTAACGAATAATGAAACTTTGGTAAGTCAGGTTGAGATAGGAGCGAGATTTGATGTTAGTGACCACCACGAAATTAGATTCAAGATTAATGCAAAGAGGCAGGTAGAACAGAACACTGCTTTAATACCAGATTTTAGAAAAGGAAATTACCAGGGCCTCAGACATTATTTCCAGGGTATAAATTGGGAGGGTATAGGAGTAGGCAGAGAGGAGGATCAAAACATTGAGGTAGAATTGCATTATAATAACATAGTAAGGGAAATTCATACAGGGCAGGAACAGCATATACCTAAGAGGAGGATTAGGTCAAATAAAAATGATCCAAAATGGATGAATAGCAACATTAGAAGGGAAATTGGATTAAAAAGGGGATTCTATAGGAGAATTAAAAGGGGAGAAGTACAGGTAGTAGGGCAGTATAATGACCTAGCTAGGAAGGTTAAAGAGGATATTAGGACTGCAAAGAGGAATTATGAGGTTAGGATAGCTAGAGATGCCCAGAAAGATCCAAAGGAATTCTATCAGTTGTACAAGGCTAAAACAAAGGAAAGAATAGGACCTCTTAAAGGAATGGATGGCAGCTTGATAGAAAATGGTGAGGATATTAGTAAGGAATTAAATAAATACTTCTTGTCCGTATTTTCTCAAGAAGAGTCGGGTAGGGAACTGGAGCCAGTACAGATCTTTAGGGGACAAGAGGATGATAAATTAAGCGAAATAGACATAAGTAGGGAAGTAGTTAGCAAGGAAATAGATAGACTTAAAAAGACTAAATCTCCAGGGCCGGACGACATTTTTCCGAGGATTCTTAGGGAATGTAGAGAAGAACTCATTGAACCTATTGCAATGATTTTTAGAGAATCACTAGACACAGGAGTAGTTCCTAGGCTATGGAGGCAGGCAAATGTAGTTCCTATATTCAAGAAAGGAGATAAGGCAGAAAGTAGTAACTACCGCCCAATTAGTTTAACATCAGTGGTAGGCAAGATGTTAGAAGCTATCATAGCAGGGGCAATTAGGAAACATTTAGATGAACACAAGCTAATTAGACATAGTCAACATGGTTTTAGCAAGGGGAAGTCATGCCTCACAAGTTTATTATCCTTCTATAGGAAAGTATTTGAAACAATAGATAAGGGGGACGAGTATGATATAGTTTATTTGGACTTCAGTAAAGCCTTTGACAGAGTACCCCATAGGAGACTTAAGTAAAGTTAAGGCTCACGGCATAGGTGGGAAGGTACTAGAATGGATTAGGGGATGGCTTACTGGTAGGGAACAGAGGGTACAAATCAATGGGAAGAAATCAGAATGGGGTAATGTCACTAGTGGGGTAACACAGAGATCAGTACTAGGACCATTGTTATTCATAATTTATATAAATTACTTAGAGACAGGAATAAATAGTGATATCAGTAAATTTGCCGATGACACAAATATAGGAAGACAGGTAAAGAATTTAGATAATGCAAGGATGCTGCAGGATGACTTAAATAGGCTGTACGAGTGGTCAGAGAAATGGCAGATGCAGTTTAATGTTAACAAGTGTAGTATTATGAGCATAGGTAAAGGAAATAGGTCTGTAGACTACACATTAAATGACATTACCTTAGCAAGGTCATATAGTGTGAGGGACTTAGGAGTTCAAATAAGCAGTGACTTGTGCCCCAGGGAACAGTGTATTATAGCTAGAAATAGGGCCAGCAAGATACTGGGATTTATTAGTAGGTGTGTGACAAATAGGAGTTCTGAGGCCATTCTGAGGTTGTATTTAGCGTTAGTCAGACCCCACCTAGATTATGCAGCTCAATTTTGGTCCCCTTATTATAGGAAGGATATAGGCTCCTTGGAGGCAGTTCAAAGAAGAATGACCAAGATGATTCAGGGGCTGAGAAATTTACCCTACAAAGATAGGTTAAAACGTCTTAATCTCCACTCCCTAGAGAGAAGAAGGGCAAGAGGAGATATGATTGAGGTTTTCAAATGGGTAAAAGGAATTAATAAGTGAAACATTGATCAGGTTTTAGAATTTAGTAGCCAGGATAGGACACGTAGAAATGGGTACAAGCTAGAAAAACTTAGATTTAGGACAGACATAGGTAGATATTGGTTCACAAACAGAATCGTGAACAATTGGAATAGGCTGGATAGACACGTAGTAAGTGCTGAGTCATAGACTACACTATACTTGACTGGACACTCGAAATCTGACCTTTTGCAAACCGGTCCTACAGCAGATTTTTAGAAAAATCAAATAAAATACTTAGAAATAAGATAGGAACCTCAAATAAAAAGCAAACACTTCAGAGTGATGTAGAAAATATATTTATGAGCAACAAAAACAAATTAGTCAACGTACTTCATCAGTGGGCGACAATTATTAAATCCTAAGAAACCAAGAAAAACACAAAATTTGCAATAATTTCCAGGAATATTGGAATTTCAATCTGAAAACACTTACATGCATAGCCCATGTAGTCTATATTAATATGCAATACCATAGAATACACTATACGTGACTGTGCACTCGAAATCGGGTCTTTCGCAAATGTGTCCTGAGGCGATTTTTTGTTTGTTTTATTTAAATAAAATACTTAAAATCATCATAGAAACCTCAAACAAAAAGCAAACACCTCAGAGTGATGTGAAGAATATGTTAATGAGTAACAAAAACAAATTGGTCAACATACGTCATCGGTGGGCGACAATTATTAAATTCTGACACCAATAAAAAACACCAAATTTGCAATAATTTCCAGGAATATTGAAATTTTAAACTGAAAACGCATACATACATAGCCAATGTAGTCCATACTAATATACATGCATGCTTGAAATAAGATTTGAAACTATTTTCAAATATTCTGTTTGTTTTCTACGTTTTCACTGAGCATGGCAGGATACACAACACCTTAGTGTTGAGAGTAATTGTAAAATATAACCAAAACTTGAACACAACACCCTAAGTCACTCGTAATCAATTCACTCATACTCATACTTCACTCATACTTTCATATACTCATAAATAACATCAAGAAGAAAAAATTTAACATTCCTAATCAACTTACGATGTTTGCTGAGTGTCATCGAGAGAGCGTTTCTCAGAGACTGTGTAAAATAACTCCATTGTAATTCCTTATTGGTGATGGTCTCTAGTCAGCTTGTTGGTTTCATTGCCTCCTCCTCCTCTTCTATCTAGCAATGTTCTTTCCAATGATCTTATCACCATACATCACTTTCCCGGCGTACGTACTTTTCCTTTTATCCTGCCATGCTCAGTGAAAACATAGAAAACAAACAAAATATTTGGAAATAGTTTCAAATCTTATTTCAAGCATGATTCAGAGTATACAATAGAAGTTGATGAAGCTACGGTCACACTAGGTTTTGCTAACGCTAGCCTGGCTTCCGTTTTTTCTGGATTTACAGCGATACGACTACCAGTCTGGTCACACACGTAGAAGAACTAACCTTGTGGAATCAGCTGATCATAACAAGAACACAAGCCGTTATGGAGGAAGCACTTCTCTTCTTCTGCTCATGAACATTTTCCATGAAACTTATAATAGCGTCATGGGACTAATGAATGGAACTATTTATGTTGCTGACCTTTGTAAAGGATTGTTTTGGTCTTCTTCTTCTTCTTGTGACCTCTTTCGCCTTTTGCCTTTCGCGCCACGAATTGTTATGAAAAATTCATTCCCAAGCCAATATAACGATTATATGACATTTGATCACAATCAAATCATATTCAAGAATGGATATTTCACAATATGTGATGTTTTATTTCAGAAATTATTGCGAATTTGCCAGATTTTTTTGCTATAAACAATATGCTTTATACACAACTCCCACACGATTTTTCGCTCAAACTTGTAATCTTTATGTTAATTTCCTATTTGCAAAAGTTGTAAAATCATTTTTTATGTTCAGCCATGGTTCAGCAATCATTACTGATTGTAAAGACATGAAATACAATGTCCTAAGTAGAATATTAACTGATAATATGAAGTATTATCTGTCATCACTCATAGCAGCGGAATCTATAGGAGCGAAATGTAATATCGTCTGTCAGCGATTGTCGCGAGTGTCCAGTCAAGTATGGTGTAGTCTATGGCTGAGTCAATAGGTAGCTTTAAAAGACGGTTGGATGAGAGTATGGATAGGTATGACAGGTGGGATGGCTAAATATTGGATTATTCCAAGGGTGGGGGACAAGGAACTGCCTCGTGTAGGTCATTAACTGGCCTTTTGCAGTCTCCTCATTTCTTATGTTCTTATGTTCTTATCCTGACTTATGTCTCTCTACTATAATTTTCTTAATCTTATACTCGAGTGTTGTTTTTCTCAATTTTCTTTTTCTCTCTTTTCTGCGTTTGCTGTTCTTTTTCTTCCTTTTTCCACCTCTACCTACTACTTTCGCAACAGACCGGGCACTCTTTCTTATCTTACGTGACCACATTTCTTGAAGCTAGACAAACAATATATCATGGTAGTAAAACTCACCACTTAACACACCACCACCGATTAAAGACGTAGCCTACGTGACCCAAAATAGCAGTTGTACAACTATTGTTATAGTAATAATAGCGCCTGCATACCTATTTTTCAATGTTCGGAGTGTTTTTTGGATAATATTTGTTTTGTTGATCTAGAATTCATTAATCCTTAAAAAGAAATTTAATTTTTCTTTAAAGTGAAGTAAATGAATGAATAAATAGATATTCATATTATAAATAACGTATATGATACATACATACTATATATGCATACTGTATATAATAATACATACTGTATATAATACATAGGGGAGAGCGGGGTAAGTTGAGCCATGGGGTAAGTTGAGCTACAGGCTCAACTTACCCTAGAGAACTAACGCCATATATCTATGGGGAAATAATAACACTACTCCAACCCTCCCCACATTGTTTCAAGCCTAGCAGCAGACGCTGATGAGCTGCACCCAAAAAAAAAAACTTCAGCTGTAAAAGTTAAAAACTATGAAACAGGCATGTGCTAAGTTTATTCATATATTATTTAGATATTACCTGACCTCTTAACTTCCATGTATATAATAACTTAAAGTGCCTCTACAGGGAATAAGTAATAAACCAAGGCATGCTGTTATTAGGTGATACGTGGACATATATTAGAAAATCAAGGATGGAGTAAGTTGAGTCACAACAACTGAAACAAGTTGAGCCACCATACTACTGATAAAATTGTGTATCTATTAGCCATACAAAGATTATTTTCAAAACCTAGCTGAGTATTAAATTTTAGAGTAACACCCAATATAATTGTTAAGCGTATTGAAAATGTTTAAAGTATATATAGGCTATTAAGAAAAAAAACCGACTGGCTATACAGGATTGTCCCTAAAACAAAGAGTATTTCCTCCTGATATGAAGAAGGATCTAGCAAACCATGTCAAATTACTGCCCGATATGTTCCATGGATTGTCAGTAGAGAGGTGTTGTTTATTAGCTTATGAGTTTGCCAAAATATATACAATAAATACTTGCTGTCATAATAGGTTTCCTTTATGCATTTAATGCATGTAATAAACCTGTTTTATGCAACTAAACTTGTTTCTTTTGTTGTTTCATCATTTCATAACTTTAAAAAAAATAACCAAGCATGGAACTACTTGCCCCATGGGATGGCTCAACTTACCCCATGGGGTGGCTCAACTTACTCCATGTATGGGGTAAGTAGAGCCATTTGAGATATTATTTTTGAGTGACCCGCATGACATTAGGAAAGAAGAAATAAAGTTGAAAGTGGCCTCAAGTATGCTTGAAAGATAGAATTTTCAGATGATATTTTAATTTTTATTCATTACGCTTGTGTTTTAGAGATAACTTGCTCAGAGCGAAAAATGGCTCATCTTACCCAGCTCTCCCCTATTTTGTAAGGACGTCGCCATTACGGGATAGGAGAGAGTCAAGATGCTATGCAATAGTACTACTTATTGTGCCGACGCCAAAACATTTCCAATTTGTTGTGTCATATGTAAGTTTTCATGAATGAAACTGGAACATTTTCGAGACAAATTTGGAAAATGTGAAAATATCAGGATGCCATTAAAACGTGGGATTCTTGAGATGATAAAAATGGGGACGGATTGTCACGCCGAAATCGGTATATATGGGATATATATGTTCTCTCTGACGAGCCCCAACACCACTCATCCTTTCATATACATCCATCCTCTTGTAACGAATTAGGAACCCCTCCATGCTTATCGATTACCTCCCATTCTCACTCCCTTTTTCTATCCACCTCCATCCACACATTAAATCCTCCGTTAAGTGTACCACACCCGCCACCTCACCTTCCAACCTCAACCATACCAAACTCGTTTATCGGTCTTTACACTCTCTACTGCAGGTCTGAACAAGAAGTATCAGAGCGGGACATAGCTGCTGTGGCTGAACACGTGGGCGCCAACTGGTCTTCGATGGGTAGGGCGATGGGCTTCTCCGCGGGACAGTTGGATAACATTTCCGCTGATTGTCCGCGTGCTGCCGATCGCTGCTTCGAGTTGTTGCAGCGTTGGCATGACCGAGAGGCTGAAGGCGCTACTCTGGCGGCGTTGACCAAGTACTTGCTGGGTGCGCGGGCTCTGGCGGCGGTGAAGCAGCTGAACCCTTGATTCACGTACTGTGTGTGTGTGTGTGTGTGTGTGTATAATAATGATAGTAATGATAATGATAATAATGATGATGATAATAATAATAATGATAATAATGATAATCGGTTTATTAACAAAGCAGTCATAGACTGAAAATATACAGAGTTTAATTAATTATAATAATAACAATAATGATACTACTATCGATACTAAGAAAGATATAATTTTGTTAACACCAGGTTTAAAGAAATCAATATTCAAGAATATAAATAAAAACAAAATCTACACGGAGTTTAAGCGGTTATCACACTGGGCTATTTTTCCTCCAACCTCCAACAAATCGGCGGTTACCGCCGACCTTCAGCACTTTTCCTCCGATTGTCGGAGCAGTTTTGCAGCCCGCGCGGTTTGGGAAGAAATCAGATATGATGGAGCAAAATTCGAAGTCAAATGACATTCTATGTAAATTATTGAGAAGACAAAATAGTTTGCCACTAAAAAATCCCTATATCACGGAAACTATTGATTTCCGACGAAAACTTCAATAAAGTAAGTTTCTCAGTATTCATAAAGGAAATAAAAAAACAAGGATAAAGTGGAGATAACCATATTATACTAATTTCGAGGCACTGACTATTCATTTCTGTGCAAAATATGATGCTTTTTCATTTCGAGATAGTTTTTATTTCCGGAATAGAAGCCCGTCGTCCTGAAGAGATTGGCCATTGTTGCTGGAGCTGGAGATAAACATAAACAAACGCATGTCACGTGTCTGCTAGGAGGTGTCGGCGGTACTGGCTGAAATCGGAGGTTGGAGGTAGGATGTAGGAGGAAAAATACCCCAGTGTGATACCCGCTTAAGGCGCGTATGATGGTAAGAATCGATCTCTTTTTAAAACGGTCGGTTCTCGGCACTCTAACTGGAATTAGTTTATTCCGGTGTCGGGTAGCACGAACGGTGGGTGGGGCATCGGGAAGGAGCAGCTGATGGTGCCGTGGATGCTTAGGAGGCCTTCCCCGAATTTCCTTCGAGCCTCTTCTTGCCTCATACAGCCTCGACAGACTTAGAGTGGAAAGAGCACTGTCATAGTCTCCAAAATCATGGCTCAGGATGACCTTGCAAGCTCGTTTTTTTTAACTTTAGCTTTTTTTTATTTATATAATTAACCGTTGGCGCCAATAGGCTTATTGAGGCACAGATGGACTTGCCTCACCTGTTATTTGGCGTAGGTTTTCAGATTTTTATAGCGACGCCTCAAATGCTCAGGTTCTCTCGTGAATATGTTGAAAACGTGTGTGGTGTTGAGTTTGGTTTAACGAGAAAGACCAGGGTGGGAAGGTATACATGAGTTTAGGGAGTATGAAGGATATACATACTCCCTTTAACTCGGCAACCGGTGTCCCCAGGGACCTGAGCCTTCGTAGAATGTAGATTTTGTAGGAGGCTGATCTGATGATATTTGTTACATGCTGCTTTCCGAATTAGTTATCCAAAGTGATGCTAAATAGCCGAGTTGACTGCACTACTCGGAGAGGTTGGGAGCCAACAGAAAGTTGGGGAGGGAACACTGCTGCTGAAGAGGTGCAAAAGAGCATCACCATGGTCTTGGTGTGATTGATGGACACTTTGTTCATCTCAGTCCACGCTTGCAAGCTGTTAAGGATGGTTTGTAGGGGTAAAAAAACTGGGGACCTTGTGTCGACTGGGATGCCCACGGTGCCGTCATCCACGTATTTCCAGCGATGTGAAGTGTCGGTGAGGGCATCGTTTATTAGCATGAGGAAGCACAGTGGACCGATCTTGGTGCCCTGGGGGACCCCACAAGTTAGGTGTTGAAGGGAAGAGACTCAACCCTGTTAGCGGACAGCTTGCGACTACCGCTGATGAAATCGGCCAGCCACGCTATCAGATTAGGATGAAGACCCAGATTTATGGCCTTTGTGATAACAATAATGTGGTCCACAAAATTACAGTCTTTCCTAAAATCTACAAAAACAAGAGTGAGAGAGGTGTTACGTTGTCCAGGTGACTGTATAGAAAATCAAGTAAGCTGACAAGGGAGTGGTGGAGAAGGATTTTATGTTATCAAATTGTTGTGAATCTATGGATATTTTAATGTCCTAGTTTAGAAAGCCCAGTCAAAGACAAAGTCTTCACATGAGGCTGAGGAGGGGCGTGATGGCGATTGATCTTAGATTATTTAAGGATTGAAGACTGGTTGTCTTAGAGATGGGGGTTACATAAGATGTCTTTCAGTCGCTGGGATATGATTTTTGTGATAGTGAGATGTTAATAATGGAGCAGAGAGGAGTAGCTAATGTTTTGACAAATTCTTTAAGTCAGTTAAGTCAGTTGGTGTGGTTGATCTGTTTAGTTTGAATTTTGTATCTTAGTGACAACATCAGCCTCCTGGATAATGAGGGGCACAGAAGGGGAAAGAAGATAGGCAAGGAGAAGAGTGTGTTCAAGAGAGGGAAGGGTTTGACATATACTGGTGAAATGAGAGTTAATCTCCTTGACTACGAGGGAGGTGCAAGGTAGAGGAGAAGAGTGCTTATCTAGAGATCTTTAATTTTAGTATCACTGTCTGTTGTTGGTCTGTTTGAGATGGTGGATTTTGTCTAGGTAGAAGGTCACTTTGATGGCCTTAATCTCCTTGATGACATAAGAACATAAGAACATAAGAAATTAGGAGACTGCAAGAGGCCAGTTAATGACCTATACGAGGCAGTTCCTTGTCCCCCACCCTTGGAATAATCCAATATTTAGCCATCCCACCTGTCATCCCTATCCATACTCTCATCCAGCCGTCTTTTAAAGCTACCTATTGACTCAGCTCTTACTACGTGTCTATCCAGCCTATTCCAATCGTTCACGACTCTGTTTGTGAACCAATATCTACCTATGTCTGTCCTGAATCTAAGTTTTTCTAGCTTGTACCCATTTCCACGTGTCCTATCCTGGCTACTAAATTCTAAAACCTGATCAATGTTTCCCTTATTAATTCCTTTTACCCATTTGAAAACCTCAATCATATCCCCTCTTGCCCTCCTTCTCTCTAGGGAGTGGAGATTAAGACGTTTTAACCTATCTTTGTAGGGTAAATTTCTCAGCCCCTGAATCATCTTGGTCATTCTTCTCTGAACTGCCTCCAAGGAGCCTATATCCTTCCTATAATAAGGGGACCAAAATTGAGCTGCATAATCTAGGTGGGGTCTAACTAGCGCTAAATACAACCTCAGAATGACCTCAGAACTCCTATTTGTCACACACCTACTAATGAATCCCAGTATCTTGTTGGCTCTATTTCTAGCTATAATACACTGTTCCCTGGGACGCAAGTCACTGCTTATTTGAACTCCTAAATCCCTCACACTATATGACCTTCCTAAGGTAGTGTCATTTAATGTGTAGACTACAGACCTATTTCCTTTACCTACGCTCATAATGCTACACTTGTTAACATTAAACTGCATCTGCCATTTCTCTGACCACTCGTACAGCCTATTTAAGTCATCCTGCAGCATCCTAGCATTGTCTAAATTCTTTACCTGTCTTCCTATCTTTGTGTCGTAGGTAAATTTACTGATATCACTATTTATTCCTGTCTCTAAGTCATTTATATAAATTATGAATAACAATGGTCCTAGTACTGATCCCTGTGGTACCCCACTAGTGACATTATCCCATTCTGATTTCTTCCCATTAATTTGTACCCTCTGTTCCCTACCAATAAGCCATCCCCTAATCCATTCTAGTACCTTCCCACCTATGCCGTGAGCCTTAATGGGGTACTCTGTCAAAGGCTTTACTGAAGTCCAAATAAACTATATCATACTCGTCCCCCTTATCTATTGTTTCAAATACTTTCCTATAGAAGGATAATAAATTTGTGAGACATGACTTCCCCTTGCTAAAACCATGTTGACTATGTCTAATTAGCTTGTGTTCATCTAAATGTTTCCTAATTGCCCTTGCTATGATAGCTTCTAACATCTTGCCTACCACTGATGTTAAACTAATTGGGCGATAGTTACTACTTTCTGCCTTATCTCCTTTCTTGAATATAGGAACTACATTTGCCTGCCTCCATAGCCTAGGAACTACTCCTGTGTCTAGTGATTCTCTAAAAATCATTGCAATAGGTTCAATGAGTTCTTCTCTACATTCCCTAAGAATCCTCGGAAAAATGTCGTCCGGCCCTGGAGATTTAGTCTTTTTAAGTCTATCTATTTCCTTGCTAACTACTTCCCTACTTATGTCTATTTCGCTTAATTTATCATCCTCTTGTCCCCTAAAGATCTGTACTGGCTCCAGTTCCCTACCCCGACTCTTCTTGAGAAAATACAGACAAGAAGTATTTATTTAATTCCTTACTAATATCCTCACCATTTTCTATCAAGCTGCCATCCATTCCTTTAAGAGGTCCTATTCTTTCCTTTGTTTTAGCCTTGTACAACTGATAGAATCCCTCTGGATCCTGCTGGGCATCTCTAGCTATCTTAACCTCATAATTCCTCTTTGCAGTCCTAATATCCTTTTTAACCTTCCTAGCTAGGTCATTATACTGCCCTACTACCTGTACTTCTCCCTTTTTAATTTTCCTATAGAGTCCCCTTTTTAATCCAATTTCCCTTCTAATGTTGCTATTCATCCATTTTGGATCATTTTTATTTGACCTAATCCTCCTCTTAGGTATATGATGTTCCTGCCCTGTATGAATTTCCCTTACTATGTTATTATAATGCAATTCTACCTCAATGTTTTGATCCTCCTCTGCCTACTCCTATACCCTCCCAATTTATACCCTGGAAATAATGTCTGAGGCCCTGGTAATTTCCTTTTCTAAAATCTGGTACTAAAGCAGTGTTCTGTTCTACCTGCCTCTTTGCATTAATCTTGAATCTAATTTCGTGGTGGTCACTAACATCAAATCTCGCTCCTATCTCAACCTGACTTACCAAAGTTTCATTATTAGTTAAGACCAGATCTAAAATATTTCCCTGTCGTGTTGGTTCCCTTACAAGTTGTGTGAAAAAACCATCCTGGACGACATTTAAGAATTCCTCCGAGCACCCGTCTCCTGTCATACTATCCCAGTCTATTCTCCTATAATTAAAGTCCCCCATAACGCACACATTATTATACCTAGATGCCCTTGCAAGCTCCTGCATCAGGGGTGCACTAGCTGCTTCGCGTAAATCTGGAGGCCTATATATAATGCCTACAACTAACTTATTCCCACCTATAATAATGTCAATCCATAATGACTCCGTATTCCTATCTGTTTTTATTGTGGTATTGACATAGCTATTCAATGTGTTTCTAACGTACAGTGCTACACCTCCCCCTCTCCTCCCTACTCTATCCCTGTGGAAAAAAGTGTACCCATCTATTCCTACTTCAGGTAAGAAATGTTTGCCTGCAATATCTAACCAAGTTTCTGTAATACCTATAATATCTAACTCTTCAACACATGCGATACCTCTAAGTGTGTCTATCTTATTTATTACACTTCTACTGTTTGTATAAAAGACACTTAGTTCATGCACCTCCCTCACTTTACCCCGTCCTTTGTCACTATTACCCTTACCTCTATTAATATTTAGTTTCCCTGACTGGACTGCCTAACAGCCCTCTCAAGACACTCACTAAGTTCCTGCACTCCCTTCCTACTGAAGTGTACACCATCCCTGGCATAGAGCTCCTGTCTCCCATAGAACCTGCTCCACTCATCCATAAAACCTACCCCCTCCTCCCCACACATCCATATCAACCTCTCGTTCAGGCCAAGGGCATGTGAGAGCCACCAGCCTCTAACCCCCTGTACAGGGAGCACCCCTGAGACTATACACCTCCTACCACTCTCCCTTATGAGTGTGTTCCTGACTCTTGTACAAAGCAGGATTGAGGTGGAAGGTCCTGTTTCTCTGACCAATGAATCTTCTGATGCGGGGCGTCATCCACAAGGCATCAGATGGGTGTAGTGGGAAGGTCTTAACAGGGAAACAGTTGTGAAAGGCTGCGGTGGTCATGCCCGCAAAGTTTAGCCACTTGGTGTGAACGTCTTTAACAGCTGTTACCTCGGTCCATGGGTGTTGTACCAGCTATTGCCCCGACTCCCTCATGGCAGAGTCTGGCATGGGCCTGTAGGTTCTGGTGACCGCTGACTTTGATACTGAGGTGGTGGGTGCCGGGGTCTACATGATGGTGAGGTGATTGCAACGACCCATGGGGGGAAGCGCTCTGGCAGGCGAGTACTGCTGGGCCAGGTCAGTGATGATAAGGTTGAGGGTTGTTTGGCTGTGGGTGGGGAAGTCCACGACCTGAGTGAGATGCAGCTGGTGTAGGATGTCACTGACGTCCAAGAGGTTGAAATCATCTCAGATAACAAGCTTGATAGCTGGAATCTCACTTTTAGGGCATCAGCAGTTTCAATGTGTGTGTGTGTGTGTGTGTTTGCTCTTCTTTACTGTCGCTATGTACTTATATCAACTATTCCTCCTTCATTACCGCTTCCCTCTTTCCCTTCCCTTGTGGTAGTTACATTTTTTATCTCGCTCTTTCTACGCTCAATTTTCCCATCACTCTAAGTCTAGTACCATCATCTCCACCCTCACCTTTCCACTATTTACACTGATGGCTCCGTTCATTTGTCCGTATATAACACCTAATATTAATCTTGTAATTATGTATATGAATATTTCTTGCAGTAAAATGTATGTTTATACTGATTTAAATCTTAATTCATTCTCTCCAAATTGTATGAATTATGCCTTAAAAGAAAGAAGAAAAAAACAAGCTTTAAGAAAATAAGATCAAAGATTGCTCCACCTCTTTCTTCATATTAATTATGTAAAGTAAACTAGATGACAAGCTTTTTACTTGTGTCACGGAGTATGTAGTCTAGATCTCCATGTATTAAGGACACTATTGTTACTACTATTGCCAGTTGAAGCAAAATGATCATCATGTGCGGGCTGAATGGAATTTTCTTGGCCTTCATTTTCATGTCACTATGATAATAGAGAATTTACGTAGTAGTATCTTCATATTTATTTGTAACGCGTCTTATACAACGCATTTTATGCAAAGAGAACACATTTTCAAGGAGGAATACGTATTAAATTAGCAGACAGGTGAGGGGGAAGGGAGGAGAGGAGGGAGAGGAATGCTTACAATCAATGACGTCATTATCTGCTAACGTTTTTGGCTCGGGCTCAACTCACGTGACTTATGAAAGCAACATCCACTTTCTCTCGTCTAAATGAGGCAAACGGTATAATATGATACATAAAGAACTTATATACCCTACATTATGCACATTATGCAACGCCCATTATAGATCAGCTGATTCTTGTCAATAATGCGTGTTGGACAGTCTTGACCGGAATACTGTCGTTCTGTCGGCAACTCGTTGGTTTAAATCATCACTGTTGCAATATTTATTTGTAAAACTGTTATAATTGGAGTGTGAGTGTGTACCGCTTCTCTGTGGGGCTGGGATCCTGTTAGATAATATTTGTGAGGTCAGTGTCAGCCGCGCGGCGGAAGGATTGGCTGCCTCGGACTGGTCTCCGTCTCACCATGGACGTCACCTCACGTAAGTCACTGATTTAAACCTTAGTTGACACGATACTTTGTCTTATAAGGTTCTGAAAAGGGCAGACTCGACGCTAGAGAAATAATATGTTGTGGGACGTGTGGTGAGCGCCGTGCTGGCTTGGCGGGTGTTGTCATCTTATCTCGGGGAAAGATTATTACTAGCATTGCAGGATTGGGTCCAAGTACAGGCGACTGTACTTATGTCCAAGTCCAAGTACCTGGACATCTTACAAGTACAAGTACAGTTACTTTGTTATGTACTTAAGTTCAAGTACAAGTACGTTGTATTGAGTCCAAGTCCAAGGTGAAGGAGTGGAGAGTGGAGCATAACAGGAAATAAATTCGCCTGGCCCTGTGTAGATGGTATCTACTGTAGCATGTTACCAATTGAGAAAATATTACATAATTATGCTCCTTTATCCTATATTACACTAATATCATAACTCAATGTACGTATTTACCCAATAGTATCATCACAAAGTTCGCTAGAATCTATGGTATTATTTTACATCTTCACTAGAATGCTCTAGATAATTCAGGGTTATATTTTCGCATTACCTGATGCATTTTGAGAAGGTTTTAATTGCATTTTAATTACATTTCCGTCGCAAATTCTTAGTTTATGAGATGTTCAATGTTTTCTGTGAGACTTTCTCTTTGAAAAATAAAGTTTACTTTGGTTTGAACAAGGTTATGTTATTTGTCAATGTAGGTTAAGGTTTGGTTAATTTAGGTTAGGTTAGGTTAGGTTAATTTAGAAGATATCAAATGTTCTCTATGACCAAAAGTAGGGAGTTGGACGAGGTGCAGACCCAAGACGCAGACGTAAACAGACGCCATTATGGTGAAGATGTAAAATTTTACCGAATCTATATATAGCATATAACTTTTGATTGAATACAATGTACTTGTTTGTACTTGAATGTACTTGGTATTTTTCAAGTACTTTTAGTTTAAGTACAAGTACAAGTAACATTTTAGACTCCAAGTACAAGTACAAGTACATGAAAATATTTACTTAATTCCAAGTACAAGTACATGTACTTGGACCCAACCCTTTAGAATAGGCAGGCACTTGTATGCTGATGGGGCAGTGAGGGGGTAAAGGGATACAAGGTGGAGGCTAGGAGTGAGAGCCTGGTAATAGGGTAAGGGATGTGAAGGTTAGTTAGAGTTAGGGGAGGATATTAAGGCGTAGAAGGTAGGGTATTTATTAGGCAGTGCTTACAGGTACAGCAGCCGTACGAATATCTGATGACAACGTGGTACGGCTACCGAATCCGTAAGCACTTATACGCACAGCTTACAGGTACCGCAGCCATACATGTAAGTGCTCGCTTATAGATATGGCACGTGCCTAACTTTTGGGTAATAAAACATAAAAAGCTTATATAACCAAACCAAAGCGTACCTAACCAAACCTAACATAACATAACCTGACATAACCTAACCTAACCCAACATAATCTAATCTAACAAAAGCATACCTAACCAAACCTAACATAATATAACCTGACATAACCTAACCCAGGGGTCGGCAACCTATGGCTCGCGAGCCAGATATGGCTCTTTTGATGACTGCATCTGGCTCGCAGATAAAATCTTAGCTAAAATTATACAACGTAATTAAAAAGAATAAATTCAGATAACTATTATACTCTAAAATTTTTGGTTTTACTTTAAAAATTTGACGCATTTAGTTGTATTCAGTGTTAAAAAAATATTATATGGGTCTCACGGAAATACATTTGAAAATATTTGACTTTCATGGCTCTCTCAGCCAAAAAGGTTCCCGACCCTTGACCTAACCTAACCCAACATAATCTAATCTAACCAAAGCATACCTAACCAAACCTAACATAACATAACCTGACATAACCTAACCTAACACAACATAATCTAATTTAACCATAATCTAATGTAAGCCGTATTCTCATAGTGTTCAGTTATACATACAGCACATGCCTAACTTTTGGGTAAAAGGCTTATATAACTGAACCAAGCCATACCTAACCTAACATAACATAACATAACATAATCAACCTAACATAACTTGAAAGATGCTTTACCAGGTAAATAATAAGGCTCAGGCTGTAGGAATTGCGGATTATTCTGTTGATAACTTTCTAAGTGTTTTAGAAACTCTTTGTACAATGAAAATGTCAAATTTAATGCAAACATGGTGGGTGACGCTGGCACATGCCATACGAATAGGGGAGGACTATGGGGTATGGCTGCCGTATCTGTAAGCACTTCATATTTATTAAGAAGTATACCAGTCTCACAGCGACGCATATGTATGGGATTCAAAATGTTCAGAATGACAAACTATCCTATGATATATATAAAAACTGCTGCTGAGACTGGTGTATTTCTTAATAAATACCTGGTTAGGTTAGGTCAGGTATTCTAATAGGACAAAACTATGATATCATTTTACATATTCATCATAATTCACCTGGATATAAATAGCACACTTTTCATATAGACTTTGATCCATTTTGAATGACTTTGACGTTCATTTATGTCGCAAATGTATATATAATAAGATCAAGTGCTTAGAGGTATGGCAGTCGTACCATGCTGTCCTCCGCTATTTGTATGACCTGTGCCTTATTATTTACCTGGTAAAGCATCTTTAAAGTTATGTTATGTTTGGTTAGGTATGGTTTGGTTCTATTAGGTTCAATTATATAAGCTTTTTACATAACCTAAAGTTAGGCATGTGCCGTATCTATAACCAAATACTATGAGGATATGGCTTACTATGAAGATACGGCATAATATGAAGATACAGCTGCCGTACCTATAAGCTATGCCTAATAAGATATCTTCATCACCCCCAACAAGCCTGGGGACCTGTGGAAATTTAGGGTTCTTTGATGGAGAGGGTGAAATACAGTGATTTACGCTAAAAATAAGGTGCCAAAATCACTAACATAACCTAACAATGACCTATTCACAGACTGTTGTTGTGCACTGTTGGTCACAAAAACTGGCGTGTGGTTACGAAAGAATGGCATCTGCACCTCGCCAATCCCCGATTTTTAGTTATAGAAAACATTTGATATCATCTAAATTAACATAACATAACCTAAATCAACCAAACCTTAACCTATATTGAAAGATAGCTAACAGAACTTTGTTCAAACCAGACAAAATTTTACTTCATCATCGAAGAGAAGGCCTCATAGAAAACATTCTTTATCGGGCAAGTTATCATATATGATCACTTAAAATGGCTTAGAAAATGGCGCCCACAAGCCGCTCGGTATGTGTCTGCAGCTACGACATCGTGCCTAAGCCAATCAGGAAGGTTCAGGCTAGTGACGTGGGTTTGACATTATGGCCAACACTTCCTCAGGATTGGTTCAGAGCGACTCAAATATCAATTTGTAACAAGACACGGCGGAGGCCGGTTTTTCATAATTTTTTTAACCCTTTATCGGGCAAGTTATCATATATGATGTTTTTTCTATTTATATAATACAATGATTCAGCTTTCATTCTGTGTATTTTTTAACCTTCTATATACATTTTAAATATTGCAAAAATATGAATTTTTTTCACCCTAGACCAGCAAGTGCCCATGTATGATCACTCCATCAATATAGATTTGTAACATAAAAATAAAATATTTCGAAAAATTTTCACAAGTAAAATTACCTTAGAATTGCCTCTACTTTCATGGTCTAGGGTAAAAAATATATATATCTAAGTATTTCTATGAGTGCCCGATAAAGGGTTCAATATCTCGGAAATTAGGAATTTGCGACAGAAATGTAATTAAGAAAACCTTCTCAGAATTTGTCGGGTAATATAAAAATATAGCTAGCACTGAATTTTCTTGAGCATTCTGATGAAGATGTAAAGTAATACCGAAACTATTTTAAATAAATCTGCAGAACAATGCCAGTTTCAGAATTATTCCAGAATGAATGTCCCTATCACTGTGTTATTTAAGGTGACTTCTCCACATACAAGGCAATGCTGTATTACTTTTCTGTTGAAAATCACTCTTTCTTAAGATATTAATTTTGGTCAATAACTGACTGGATTGGGTCAAGGGGGGTGGAGCCCTAATTAAGTAAAATTAGGTATTCTTTCGTCTGCCAAAGTGAGACGAGTACATTTCTAGAAATTTACCCAAATTTCTGGTGTCCTAAATCTATTTCAAGCCATTTAGATAGTGAATTAATTGAGTTTACTCCTCATTTCTATGGCAAAAGCCTCCTTTCCAACTACTCTTATGGCTTATAAGATGCATTTTTTCCCTTCCAAGACAAATGTTGTAGGAGGTTAGCTTAGGTAGGTGTTCAATTCAGCCTCTTATATGATCTAACCTCAGTACTTTTTGAATACCATAAAACATGCATATCAACTAAAATTGTTATGTTGTGAGAAAAAAATATGTATATGATTGTATGTATATGATTGTATACTCATGTCAGCCTGTATTGTCTGCTAGTGTTGATGTATCGTTTGCTATGTCAAAGCATAAAAGGTTTCCCACCAAGCTGTTATACGTATGACAAGCTCTTTTCAGTCCTGAAAACCATCATGGCAAATCCATTCAAACGATTTACTTATACAATCACATACAAGGTAGAAGTTGTACAATACATCAAAGAACATGGGAACAGAGCAGCAGAAACACACTTAGTGTCTTTAATGAAAATAATGGCTGATGAGCAGTGCTGAATGAAGATAATGAATAGTGAGCGTGTTCTTGTGTGAAAATTACTGTATATCAGACAACAGTTTTGGTGGTCTGTTAATTTTATATTTTTCTTATAATTTTTTTTTCTCCAAAATCAGGATGCATCTTATAAGCTGTAAAATATGTTAATGCCTTCCCCATTCTACCTTCTGACCTAGAGGCACCCATTGGAAGTCTGCCTTTGTCAACTAAATCTAATTCTACTATAACCTAACCACCCAATAGATGCAGTTTAATTGATGCAGAAGTATAGCTAGACATCTTTAAACCAAACTTAATGTGAAGATACGCTCCATGCCTTCGTCGAACGTGAAACTACATATTGTCTGTAACCTAACTTAACAGACATATTTTTATAATCTAGTTGTGTAACAATGAATTTTTTATGGTGATTTTAGTATGAAAAACATAAATATTTCAGAAAAATCTACATTTGACTGTCAAATCCATTAATGCTGGAGAAGACTAATTTATTACCCTTATACAGTATTGTTACAACAGTCCAAAGATATGAGATTCCTGCAGTAGATTACTTGTTGCGCCATGAGTGTCACCTAATCTAACAACAATTTGTTAATTCAAAATGTCGATGGGGAGGGAGGGTGTTGTAAACATGTTGATGTTATCTTTCTATTTATTTCCCTAAAAAAAGTTTGACTGCTATTTATAGAAATAGAACTTTTAAAAAATTGACAGTAGTATATATCAATAACAAAAGGGAAGTATTTATGTACTGCAATATTCATAGACTTGTAGAGTTGAATTCGCAGAGGGAGAAGGGAGGGAAATGTCTCCAAAACTTAATTGCATCGGTTTTACCTCATTTAAATGGGGTATTAGATGGGTATTTAAGGCCTCTTCTATTTGTTCCTCCTGATCTGCTCCAGATTATGATCTGGAGATGATTCTGCTTAGGAGCCAATAGGTGATAATAGAATGCTCACAGGCAGTACAGATCAAAAGAATAACAATGAGAGGCCAGTTGCTGCCCATCCGTCACGCTAGTCAACTCTCCGAGGAAGTGTCGAGAGCTGCGGCTTTCATTTCCTGATGCATTTAGAGCGACAGCAGCACCCCAAATTCTCAGCTACCTGCTTATTGTACAATAAAAAAAACTTTCTATGAGTAAATGTGTCATTGAAAACATTAGATTCTTAAAAAATTGGTTTAGGTCTCTGATGAACCTCGAGGTTAACTTTGATAATGTTACACCTATTATTGTAGTATACTGCCCCTTCCACTATATATCTTTCCAATTCCATGGTTATTTTGATTAATCAGACATCATGGACACTCCTGGTGAATCAACATATCAATCTACATTTATACAAATACAGCTGCAAAAAGAGGCTTTTGTTCCATCGTTTTCTTAATCCCACCACACACAAGTAAAGGATTGTTAGCCTTCGCTAGTTCTATGATTTAAAGTTAAAATTCTTGGCTAACATCCTTTACTTTTTCTCAGTTAAACTTACAAGACTTTTGAATCGCTGGACAAAGTTAGGCTGCTTTAAAGTGCAAAATACAAAGTGTGTAAGGTTAAAATAGTGCACATGCTGTTACTTTCATTATATTTCTGATATTGATTGATAGTCTATAATTAAAACATAATATTTTATTCCTGCCCTTAATAAGTGCCTAATTACAAAAGAAAAAGTATATTCTTCACACCTGTATAATTTATCAACAAATTAAAAGTATATTTATTTATTCCAAATATAATTAAAATAATGTTCACTATGAATATGAAAAAATATATCCATTATCCATAAGGGAATTAGAAAATTGGAAGTAAAAAGAGGATTGACGAATAGTATTCTCTTGCTAACATTGACGTATGGAGCAGAGGCATAAACATGGAATATGGCACAGCAATCAAGAGTGTATTCAGTGAAAGTTATTATTTGAGAGGGTCTTGTGGGGTAATGAAATGGAAAGATGAGAGTAATTAAAGCATGTAATGAATTCCTGTAGCTACATATGAAATGAAGTGTGGAGGTCTCATCCACTGCTGCTACTTTGCCTCCGTCTCAAAAATCCTTTTCCTCTCCTGTATATTATTGAATCTTTATTTCTTGCACCAGCTGTTCCTGAACTTTGTGTGTTCTTTGAAGTTTCACTAAATACACATTAATTAAGGGGTTCTGTTGGGAACAGTCTCCTAGTTAGGTTAGGTAGTAAGTGTCAGAATTGTTTGTGTTTATCAATGTAAATCTCCGAGTAGAGGTTTGAGGGGATATCTTAACTATTTATTTGCTACGGTTATACATCTTTTTGTGCCTACACTAGCATTTCTTGAAAAATTTTTTTACCATTTAAAAACTTCCGTACATGAAAGTTGTTCCCTTGGGAGTATACGTATATCAATATTTAAAAAAAAAAATGAAAAACTTGGTTAGAGGCTTCCGTTATATCCCCCTTATTTTTGGTATTCATCACCATTATTATACAATTTTAAGCTTACAGCAGCATTTTTGCAACCTTTCATTAATATTTAATATCTACCTTGCACATATAGGGTGTTTTATTGAAGGTACTGTCAACCCTTGATTCAACAGACTAATGTGGAGAGAACCCTGCCTGTAAAAAGTCCGTTGCTTGGTTAATCTTTATGAATTTCTAATGCGCTTGATTTAATGGACTAATGAGGAGGGAACCCTGTCCATTAGTGTAAAAAGTTCATTGTTTGGTTAATCGTTACGGATTTCCACCTACGCGCTCGCCACCTAATGGATTTTCTTTTACACTTTGACTTTAGTCTGGATCTGGGTTGTCTGCCAGTGGACAAAGTCCGTTAAGTTGGGGTCCGTTGAATTGAGCGTCGATTGTATGTATGTGTGTATATATATATATGTACCGAGTACAACGGGCCAACTATCATTACGGTGATTCCTTTGCGGAATC
>JAXIVD010005162.1:0-30811 GCA_036785275.1 Cancer borealis | reverse complement strand
CTGTGACTTAAATATATGTAATTATGAAGTAAATTACACAAAAAATATATAATTATTATATTAGAGTAATTATTGATAAGCCATAACACATAAATACTCAAACATCATTTATTTAGAGATCAATAATTTAAGTTAACATGATAAGAGGGTTATTATTGTATGTAAATAATTAAAACTGATTATTATAAGTAAGATTCAGTTATGTGAGTGAAGGTTTATCATAATTAACTTACAGGTATTGCAAGGTAAGTGATCCTGAGTGTAGTGTCAACAAACATGGCTGCCATCAAAGGTTCAGGTCCACAGGTGATCGATATTTCCAAATTAAACCTGGAACAACTCACTACCTTGAAGAACCAACTGGACCAGGTGAGCATGGAGGCTGTACCTTACCTGTGAGGGTGGGGCGGAGGGGGGAAAGGGTTTAATAAGGGAGTAATTAAGGTTTTAGTAATGGCGGCGTGCATGACAGGTTAAATTGACTCTATTCAGACGTGACTCATAGATTTCTTATGTTCTTTATTTGTTATGTTTTGTATCAATATTTCGTGTTTATGTAAGGGTTTGTAATGGCTTAGGGTGTGTGTTAGGTGTGTGAGTGTGTAGTTTTGCTATAATCCAATACACGTGTGAGGCGTGACCAATATTACCTTACTTGGTGATCAATTTCAATTATAATATATATTCTGTGTCTATGAACTGATGTAACCACTGGTCGTTCTTTACGTTACCTGGTGCATCTTGCTAAGGTTTTATTAATTACATTCCCGTTATAAATTCCTGGTTTGTGAGATATTCAATGTTTTCTGTAAGACCTTCTCTTCGAAAAGTAAAGTTTAGTTTAGTTTAAACAAGGTTCTGTTATTTGTTAATGTAGGTCAAGATTTGGTTGATTTATGTCATGTTATATTAATTTAGAAGCTATCAATTTTTTCTATGACCAGAAGTCGGGAGTTACATAAGAACATAAGAATATAAGGAAGCTACAAGAAGCCCTTATTACCTACACCACCTCTCATCCCCATCCATGAAGTCGTCTAGTCTTCTCTTAAAACTCCCTATTGTCTTTGCTATAAATTTACTAAAGCTGTCATATTGTTTTTTTATTTTATTTTTTATTTATTTATTTATTTTTTTTTTTTTTAATGCTATTGGAGAACCGGCAAAGCGCATAAAAAACAATATATAAAAATTATACTTAATTGCTGATTCCCTAAAGAAATTTGAGTAATAAAAAAAAGGTTTTGGAATATGAAACGATTTATTTGTCGTAAGTAATAAAATAAAAATAAAAATAGTGTTGGCTAGATAAGTGTCATCAAGTTTGGTCTTACAAAGTTTTATTTGTTTCCAGGAATTGCAGTTCTTCAGTGAATCTCTCCAGCAGCTCAAGATTGCTCAATTAAAGTTCAATGAATCAGGCGAATGTGTTGAAAAGGTGAGTGTTGAATGAGTATTATTGAATTACATAATGGTGACAAAACAAAACACTTTCATCACTATATTATTTACCATACTAGACTATTTTTAACTAATTTTAACTACATCTAATCATTTCCAGTCATATTTCAGCTGCATTTCCACTTTAAACTATTCTACATTATTTCTAAACTACTATTAACTACCATTCTCTGTGTTTTCGTCAGTTGACTCCGGAGACCAAGGGGAAGGAGATCCTGGTTCCCCTCACCAGCTGCATGTACGTCCCGGGCACTGTAGCCAACTCAGAGAAACTCCTCATTGAAGTGGGAACTGGATACTACATAGAGAGAGTAAGCATTGCCTGTGTGTGTGTGTGTGTGTGTGTGTGTTAGGTTTACATGTGTATTATCGTTCATTGTCTCAGTGGTGCATTAGTTAGTATGTATGTCTGACTACCAATCCGCTGGCCCAAGTTTGATCCCAGTCGAGGACAGTCGGCACACAACTCAAATGGGTTGGTCAATAAATGGTTACCTAAGGAAACCTGGGGAAGGTAAACTGTGGAAACTTGGATGTCACAGTGGTCCTGTGTCCCGGGGTGATGGATTAATATCCACCACAGGCTCAAAGGCCAATGTGACGGGAGATGAACGCACACACCTACAGCGTGTGCACACACTTTACCTTCTTTCCTCACCATATACCATTTCCATGTGTATAAGTGTTGCGTTTGGGTCATCCTAAGTGTAATTGTTTCCCTGGTCTTGTTTTGTGTGTGTTAGGTCATGAATATGTTGTAGGTGGAAGATGATGCTCCTTCGATGACTGTAGTGTGGAAATATCTTTAGTGTATGGATAGAATTAAGTGAGGATTATTACTTTTATGAGGGAGTTTTAATGGAATATGCATTACAATAGTTAGATAAAGATTAGCTCTAATACTTAAATGAAGTTAAAAATTACTCTTCTATAGTTTTGTAGTTTGGAATTATTTAGTTTTGTGGTTGAAATGTTCATTCTTGTGTACAGATATGCTACAATTTTCCATTATAGTTTTTTTTTTTTTTTTTTTTTAAACACATTATAGTTTTTATTGTAATGTGATTGTCTCTAACACTTTGATTGTGTTGCAGGACGTCCCAGGCGCCAGAGATTACTTCAACAGAAAAATTAAGTTTGTTACGGAACAAATGGAAAAGATTCAAAAGATTGCATCCGAGAAGAGTAAACTAAGAGAAGGTGGGTTTGTATGTTTGTTGTGGGCTGTGTTGTCTTGTGTTTCTTTTCCTTTCTTACCTCTTCTTGTGGGGAATTGTACTGGTCGTGATGAATTTATTATAATTTGTCATCTTCCATCGTTGTTCAGCATTCCAAGGGTGTCGGGTGGGCCTGTGGTGCAGTGTTTGGCTCATGACCTGAAGGGTGTGAGTTTGATCCTGACTCACAGGCTTTCATTAACCCTAGCAGGACTATAGATGCCTGGTTCAGTGAGGTTGCTTAATCACCTTTTTAATTAGCATTCCTTAAGCACCTGTGTGTGTGTGTCTGTATGTGTGTGTCATTTCATGTTCTAATTTGTGTGTGTGTGTGTATCAGTTCATGTTCTAATTTCCTCATTCTTCTTTTTTCCTTTTTCTCTCATGTACTCAGCACCTTTGAGTTGAATTGCACACACTGCATCTACCATCCTTGTGTATATACTCACCTCACATTGCCATTCCTTCCGTGTGACCAAACCAAGTTAGTGTTGCATTTGGTCCACTCAGCCACTCATTTAATTTATTGGCCTTTAATACTTACCATGATTTGTTCGACACACAAACTTTCATCACTTCATACTTACCATTCTTCTCTCAACTTTTCAAGTGATTGTTTTTCCTGCCACACTTTGGTCTTACTAGCGTATGATTGTTAGAATAAGGTATCATGTTTGCCTCCCCAGGATTGTGTTGTTGGTTGGCATCAGGAAGTGTTTGTGTGTGTCCTTGGCCTTGCCTGACCTTACTTTCACTTGAAGGTTCCTGTATGGACGTGTACCTGCTGCTGCTGCTGTCTTTATAGTTTGCTGTATTGAACCCTGTTCCTGCCTTACTTTTATAGTATTAATATTGTGTTCCAGCAGAGCCGGAATGTGGCCTTGACTGTGATCTCATTAACCTATATATATATATATATATATATATATATATATATATATATATATATATATATATATATATATATATTTAGTTCATGTTCTTTCCTGCTGTAGTTGTGATGAACATAAAGTTGAACATCAGCAGCAGACTGTGGCGGCCAGGATGGAGTGATGGTGTGGAGCCACGAGGTCATCACACATAAGATGGATGAATGTGTGATGACCTCGTGGCTCCACATTATCACTCCATCCTGGCTGCCATCCTGGCTGATGTTCAACTTCATGTTCATCACAACTACAGCAAGAAAAAACATGAACTAAGGGTGTGTGTGTGTGTGTGTTTTGCCTTTACAAGGTTGAATTTGGTTCACAATTACCTCCAGGCAGAGTCGAGGCCAAATTCCGGCTCTGCTGGAACACAATATTATTACTATAAAAGTAAGACAGAAACAGGGTTGAATACAGCAAACTATAAAGACAGCAGCAGCAGGTGAAAGTAAGGCCAAGACCATCCCAGGACACACAAACACTTCCTGATGCCAATCAATAACATTGATGCGTTGGCAGACTACACAAGACTTGAAGTATACAGTTTCCTCGGCTATTTGATCACGCCCGTAGGTGTAGGCCACACACCCTTAATCATCCATCTTGATTGGTGTTTGTGTCAGCCAATCACAGTATTGGAATCCGCCAATTGCCTCTAGGAGTCACGAGGTCAAACAAATCACTTCATGCATCTCACTTCATAAGTCTTATGATGTTAAAGAACAGAAAAATACATCTTAATTTCACCATAAACTATTTACTTAATGGAATTTCACTGCTAATCTTTATCTAAGGTTTCAAGGAATGTAATGAGACCAAATTGATCATTGTAAATACTACACATCATGCTGCAATATCAGTAAAAATAGAAACACATTGTATTTTGCATGAAATGTGTTTCGTCATTCCTCACATGATATCTCTGAAGTTTTATAGTGAATCACATTGGTAATAAAGTATGGATGGAAATGCAGCCAAGAAGCCATCGATAGGCATTAATAAAGTATAAAGCATAAGCTGATGAGCAGTGGTGGTGTGCTTGTCATTGCAGTCAGTGTCAAGAAGGTGAATTTAATTGACTATATTTTCAATTAAACTTGCCTTAAAGATTTTCGGCTGCATTCCCATCATTATACACATAATTATAACATTAGACAATAATTCATTAATACACAGATATGTCATGTGGGGAATGACGAGACATTTTATACAATAAATATATTTATACCTTTCCTAATATTGTAACGTGGTGTGTATTTACAATAATAATGTTAGTCTCATCACATTCCTTAATTAGTGGTGGAATTGCATAAAGTAAATGTTATATTTCACCGTGAAATTAAGGTGTAATGATTTTTGTTGTTCTTTAATACCACAAGACTTATGAGGCAAGATGCAAGCAGATTTGTTTTTACCTTGTGACGTGTTGAGGCAATTGACGGCTTCCATCACTGTGATTGGCTGCCACAAACACCAATCAAGATGGATGAGTGACGAGGGGACATCCAGGCGTGATCAATTATCCGAGGCTCAATTCTTGTGGAACCTCCTGATGTGTTCTTGTCCAAGATAGCAACCCATCTCCTCTGTGCCGTTGAGGTGACTCACACCACCCTTCCTTCCTTCCGCCCACAGTTGTGATGGACATGATGGAGATGAAGTTAGATCAGCAGTTAGCAGTGATCCAGCAGCAGCAGGCGGCGGGGGGCAAGATGGGTGAGGGTGTGATGGCCTAGTGGATCCATCACACCCACACTGCTGCGTTTTATTTTTTTAATGCCTCACCGAGCCCCGTCACCTTTATCCTGCTTCCACTCCCGTCTCTGTTAAGTTTCTGTATAACTTTCAGGTTTCACAAACATAACATTTGTAAATCTACATTATTAAGGCAATCAAAAGCAACATTGAAGCAACATTTTGAAATTATATAAAAAGTACTACTTATTTGGCAATAACAATTTTACATAAAAATCTTTATTCCTATACGACTGACCCGCTATAATTAAATATGTTACTACTGATCACTTGTATTCTTACATCTTTGTGAAGTAATTGACACAGTAGTTTAACATCAAATAATTTATTCTATCCCATAAGCCAACAGAAAATGGTAATCTTAGAACAGTTGATACAATAGCGTAAGGATTTACATAAAAACTCTACAGTATGTACACATGCTGCTCCCTGTCCCTCCTTGGCTGCAGCAGCCAGGCGGTGCTGCTGTGTGTGTCTACACTTGACACCAACACGTGGGTCCTAAAACAAGACCAACTTCTGCCCACCACTTCACGTTGACACAACAAAGCAGCATCAACAAAGGATATAAGTATAGTGAGCTACTGACATGGTCAGTCAAGGTTTTCATGTATGTACACTTTGCTCCAAAGTTAAATCTCACTCTTGGTTAACAGCAGAACACAAATTGTTTGACAGTTGGCTTCAAATACCATTATAATGATATGAAAGACAGCCACACTGGTTCATCCATTATATTCCTTGGGATTATACACTGATAAAGCTCCACCCTTCTCCAACAATGTGTTATGAGGTCAAACATGGATATGACTCACTACATCACAAACCTAGCATGGTGGTGGTGGTGGTGGTGGTGAAGGTGATGAACATGATCAATAAGCAGTCCTGCCACAGGTGTGCTAGTGATGCACCACAACACCAACTTGGCAAGAAACTCGTGGTGGTGACCATATCTTTATTGACAATATTCTGAAAGCCTCTGCTTGGCATAGGCTTTGGAATAGAAGCTTGTTGGACATGAGATATTAAACAGGTACTTTTGTCAGCTGTCTGGTGGCGTCCTCCACCACTGTAGTGCAAGTGTGGATACTTCTGTTAGTACATGCGTTGTATCTTGACACAAAAAAAGATTGCAAAATTATGAAAATTTCTATATTGATGCAGTGAACTTACAACAGAAATAAAACATGAATCCATTTGAATGTATAACTTAAAACTGTTTAACAATAATAGTGTAGATTGTTGTAATGGTAAACTTGCTTATTTGATGCACCTGATAATGGCTTTTGCTCATGATAATTTTGAAAGTTTTCCCTGCAATAGTGGACATTGAGAATGTAAATAATGTATGAATTAAGTTGAACATCTTCAAAAAATAGGGATTAATACCATACACATTTGATATACACAATCAAATAATTTTTGTAGACTATAAAAACTTGTTACTGAAATATTTACATCTGTCTTAAGGCCTGGCGTGATATATGGGAGAGAGGAGAACACGACGTTACTTCAAATTGGTGACATTAAGACAAAAAAATTAGAATCCACCAAACTCCCTGAAATGATGAACCTTTATAATATTCCCTTTGGACTACTGGCAGACCTGGACCACCTTAATATTCAGATCACAGCACGAGCATTTATACACTAACGTGTGTATGCATGGGGCTATACATAAATATGGAACTGCACGCTAATAAAACCCTTCAAACTCATCCACACGGTGTTGGTTGCAAAAATATTCACATCCTATTCTGTGCCGTGGGAGTCCTGGTGAGCCTCCCGTCGAGCCTCCTACCAGACACACACCGACTCTACAATGCCATTCCAGTGGATCTTGTGTACTTCCCGAGCTGGGAATGAAAGACTTGATTCTTATAAAATGCTTTGATGTTAAGGAACAGGATAAAGCCTCTTACAACCAGACAGACACTGGAATACGTGAGGATAATTAAAAATAAAGAAACTATTTGATGGTGGGGGGGGGGGAGGGAGGACACAAAGGTGATAACAATATAACTCTGATTTGCACACTACCTGAATGAGACTCTTTGCTTCACACTCACTTTCCTATCAACAACACGTGAGAAAGAGGGAGAGAGACAGAAAGAGAGAGACAACCCAAGAACCGACCGTTGCCATGCCTGCTGCTGCTGCTGCATAAACAAACACCTTGCAAGCCCGGCAAGGTGTTGGACAAAGGTCACAACGCAGCATTAATACATCCACGTGCATGCCTCCGCCCGCTTACAAAAACTACACCTTCTTGGGCAAACATTATGACCCAATTATTCAAGGTGTGGAGAAAAAAAATAAAAATAAAAATACGTAAGGGAAATACCACCACTTCATAATATTACATGTGGACCTCCCCACCTCACCTCCTTAATATTTTTTTTTTGTTTTTTTGAGTGAGCAGTTACAAGCATCTTAGGAGCTGTGGACTTGCTTGGAACATGCTGCCTCAATGCAAGAACAATTACCCTTATATTCCTTGCCCCTACCCTCCCGTCCCTGCCCCTTCACCCCTTCACCCTCCCACAGACAACCAACCTAGACGCACAGTAGTAAACTTGAAGGGAGGTGATCACTGTGCTAGCCAGGCCTGGACTCACCTATACATGGTCCTGGTTTCCTGCCTTACATCAACACTATTACCTTATTTATGCAAGGTAACTGTACGTGTCCTTCTGCCCGTCTATTCTTTCTAGGTATTCCTTCTCGATCAGAATGTCAATGCATCTCTGAAATAAACAAAGAAAAGGGAATTACTATCATCATTAAAGAATTATTGATGTATTTTTCATTTAACGTCAGTATTAGAAGTGGAAATAAAACACAGATAGACACACTGCCCCCCGCCCCCCCCCACTCACCTTGATAGTGGGCACCCTGGGCTTGAACCTTGGTGTGAGTTGGTTGAGCACTTCCATCAGTAGCTGCTGGTGTTTGCAAACCTTACGCATCTTCATTATCCGTACGATGGCCGCCTGGATCAGCAGCTTTCTGTCCTCCTCTATATGTTTGTGTGTGAGCTCCTGTTCAATCTGGAGGAGGAGGAAGAGGAGGAGGAGGGAGTGAATGAGAGGAACCGTTGTAATGTATGAAGGTATTGGAGAAGTGAGTAAATTAACATAAACAAAATATCTACAATTACTACCTTTTCATACATGCTTAAAAATTTTCTTCTGTTCATTTAAGGTAAAAAAAAATCTCTCACCCACCTTCATCTCTGTCTTCATTGGCACGTTGATGTTGACTCGGAGTTTCTTGTTCTTGTAGCCGAGGAAGAGGTTCACCCTTGAGTCGAGGGAGACGTCCTCCTCGTCCTCGGAGATGAGCAACTTACACTTGAGGAGGATCTGCACCACTTGGAGGAGGATGTCCTGAGAGATACCTGTCATCTCCTGAAACATTGAACAAAAAAAAAAAAATATTGAATTAAATAAGTAAATAAACATAAATAAATACAGATCTAAACAGACAGTGAAACAATAATAATAATAATAAAGCAATTAAACATAATTATCAACAAGTATATAAACAAGTGACATAGTAAAACAAATCAAATAAAGTGAATAGTAAACAAAAATAAATAACATAAATACAGATCTAAACAGACACAATGAATCAATAATAATAATAATAAACAAGTGACATAGTAAAGTATTAACAGGTAAATATGAACAAATAAATATGAACAGGTAAGTATGAACAGGTAAATATGAACAGGTAACACACTTTTCCTTACCTGCAAGTGACTCACGCTCCACGAGACAGCGGTGTTGAACTGCAGCAACACAGCCATTTGAAAGGTGGAGGCTTGTAGCGTATACCTGTGAGGGGAAAGCAACACAGGTCAAGGCCACACCAAGAAAAGCAAAAACTCACGGCTTAGGGGAGTAATTTGACTCTTAAAGGAAAAATATCAAATGATCTTAAGAACAAGTAGGTTATTTTCTTATTTCTACATACTTTTCTATTTTTATAACAGTACTTTGAAGGATTTTTACATATTTCCTTATAGCGCCCTTGCTTACTCTTACCATTCCACAATAAGAACATTAAGTGAAGTGTAATAACTAAATAATTAAAAGTACAGGAATACAAAACACAATTCTGGTTCATTATCTTACCTGTTTTTGAAGCAATTGGTTACTATTTCCCCCTTGGACAGGTGGAAGAGCCAGTTCAGCTTACGGCCGCTGTGCTGACCTGAGTAGAAGGTGGTGAAGCGCGACACACTCCTCTCCAACTAGGAACGGCAAGGTAAAGAACCATTAGGGAAGAATTAGGAAGAATAAGTTAGGGAAGAATAAATGACACGAAGACTTGAAATATATATCAGAGTAGATTAAGAGTATAAATAAACAAAAAGAAATGACTGATATCTTAATAAATTCCTTAACATACATCACCAATGATAGTAATAATAGCATAGAAGAAAAAAAAAAAAAAAAAAAGGAAAGGATAAGAGGATGTAAGAAAATAAATAATACCAATGAAAGTAATAAAAGCATAGAAAAAAAAGAAGAAAAAAAGGGGTTAAGAGGATGCAAGAAAATAAAGAATACCAATAAAAGTGAAATTAAGTATCAAAGCAAAGAAAAAAAAACAAAAAAAAACAATGATAGTAATCTAATGGAGGAAAAAAAAACAATAATAGTAATTTAATGTAAGGAAATAAAACAGTCAATCTGGTATCCTGGACTCACCTCGTGCGGGAGAGTGAACGTTTGTGACTGTTGGAAGGGCCATGACCCCGAGGACAGGACCTGGATGGCAAAGTCAAGGTCAAGCGGCTCGTTACCGCTGGCCAGGTGCTTCTTGAACTGGTCATTAAGGTCCTTCGATACACCAATGTCCTGAAGCAACGGAAGGTTAGGTTAGGTTAGGCTGTAGGAGAAGGTTGTTGTGTGAATGGTGAGATAATTGAGGTCATTAATTCATGTGGTGAGATGTGATAAAAGAGGTTAATTCTACGTTGATTTATGGGTGAGTTGAATTGATGGGATGTGAAAATGTGGTTAATTTAAGTGGTGTTATTATATATAAAAGATGAATTCAGAATTAGAAAGATGAAATAGGAATTAGAAAATGGTTTTAAAAATTTGTTCAAATAAAGGAATGTAAGGAGATATTTGAAAGATTAATTAACATACTGAAACAATGAAAAAAATAATACAAGTCAAAATACGAGATAAAAACAACTTCCATGGATGAGATCTAACAGAACAACATATAATTTTTTTCCTCAGTACTTATCCTTCCTCCTCTCCAAGACCTGCATGAGTCTTACCTGGAACATCCGCTGCAGTTTGGAGGTGTATTCAAAGCCACACGCCTGCTTCAGCTTGGAGATCATGGAGGCCTCGGCGTCATCACTGGCGGACATGTGTTGCACCAGACGCTTGGCTAACATCTTACTGTAGAACTTCTGGAACACATCCTTGTCCTCGATGTATTTGAACACAATCATCACCTGTAGGGAAGGGAGGAGGTTAGGTTTTATTCTTGTTTTGATTATTATTCTTAACTTAAACTGTGAAAATAATATAGAAAAACAATTAAAAAAAAACCACTGGAATATATGATGAGTAGTAAGCAATGAGTGTTAAATATTAATAAGAAACTATTAGCACTTCCTAGACAAGCGAGAATTTTTTTTTAACCTATTATTGTTTGCCCTTTAGCCGGTACCCTTTTAATATGCACGTAAAAAATAAATAAATAGGAGTCAAAAATATCCTTCTGTTCACCTGGTTAAGAGTATCCTCCAACTCAGCTTCCTCGGGATTCTTGGAGGACTTCTTAAGGAGGAGATCACAGTACTTGGCCAGGAGTTCAGGGGACTTGGAGGACGAGTTGGGGTGTTTTGTGACGCTGTTATTGTTGATGAAGCGACCGCACGCCTTGTCCAGGGCCGCCACGAAGCCTGTGTCGTTGTTGAAGGCCGTCAGCACCAAGGAGTTGTACTTACGGTGCACCTCAAGGATAGTTTGAACGTATATCTTGGGGTCCTGCTGGAAGACACAAGAGAAACGACAATACCAGCAATTAGTCACCTGGAATAAAGCATCATTAGCACATATCATTATAACATCACTATTGCATTCAGGTTTAAGTTATATTTAAGTGCTGTTGTTGTTGTTGTGTTGTTGTTGTTGTGTTGTTGTTGTTGTTTTTTTATGGGTGTTTATGAAGTGTGGTGTGTGGACTTAGGACTAGAACGAACGCGAATGGATCAGACCTCACTCACATTAATGGCAGAGTCCCCACATCGATCTATGGCAGCCAGGCCCTGGTTGGTGATGTGCTGCTCCAGGAGTGTCCGCAGCTCACGCAGACCATCAGGTATTCTACAAAAAAACATAATAATAATAATGATAATAATAATGAATAGTAAAATAATAACAATAACTTTCATCACACACAACTTAAATCCAGTATTAAATAACAATGAGCCTTACACACACATGCACACGCAGAGACACACACACACACACACACACTTGGATACAAACACAACCCTCACACACACACACACACCTGGATACAAGTTGATACATTCTAGCAAGATCTTCATTTTTGTCGTCATTGAGTAAGTGTTGGAACTCGTTGTGGAATATCTCGAGGTGTTTCTCAATAAGCACTTTCTCACATGTTTTTCCAAGCTTCTCAAGTGTGGTCTCATGAAGGTACACTTGCACTCGCCTCTGTTCCTCCAGCAAGCGTGTCTCGGCCTGGGGAAGGAGGACAAAGTGGAGGTTAAGGTGAGGAAGGGGAAAAGTTTATGTTAACGAGAGGAAAAAAACATGAATTGATAGAGAAATTTCCACTAATATAATAATGATGATATAACACAATTTTTTCCACTATCAAGAGAGAGAGATATATAAAAGTTTCCACCATCAAGGGAAAAAATAAGTTTGAACCTAATATCATGCTCATCACACACACACACACACCCACCCACCCACCTACACACCCACACACAGACACACACACACACCTTCTTCATGTACTCAGTCACTGGGTTATTTCTAAGGAACTCTGTGCTCTCCCTGGTGTAGAAGCGCTCTGTGTCCTCCAGGAAAGTGTTCTCAAAAGACTCTCGGTACACGGACAAGTTCTGGCCTCGGGCACTCGGCTCATCCTCGTTCAGGCCTGAGGGGGGGGAAGGGGGGACGGTGTTATTTGTTGTCATTAAGGTATAAGGTAATTAGAAGATAAGGTTGTGCTAATTACTTATTGTCTTTAATGTGTAAGGTAATGCATAGAAGACAAGGTTGTGTTAATTTCAAGACAAAAGTATATATTAACAAGGATAAGAAAACAGGATTACTTTACTCTTAAGACTAATGCATAAGCTAATTTTTTCTAAGGTAAAAACATGGAATAAATAAAAAGGAAAGCAAGGTCACAATATTGAAAGCTAAATATAAAGGATTAGAATCAAGTGACTTAATAATAATTGACAAGAATAACTAAGATAACACCCAAATCTACCCCCAACATCCCCGCCCAGAGCCTCATCCCCCCTGTCCCACCCTACTACCCCCAACACCCCTACCCAGAGCCTCACCCACCCTCCCCCAGTACCTCCACAGCCTCACACTCACCCCACACCCCTCCTCCCCCCCAACACTCACCCAGCTCCACGTAACAGTTCATCACGCCCGACACCAGCCTTGTGTTGATAGTCTCCCCGTTCCGCTCCCTCTCGATCAACTTTAATACTGCGTTGGTCACCTGAACGAAACATTACAGAACATAATATTACATTACAGAACATTACATAACATTACATTACAGTCAAGGTACAGTTTCAGGTTAGGTTATAATGTTGTAATGATAATCTTAAGTGTATTAGTTTTCATCTCTCTTCCTAGTTTATTAATTTTTCTTTCTCTTGCTAGTTTATTCATTCTAATTTCTCTTAGGTAAAAAAATGTCAATAACCAATGAAAAAACATGAACAATGAACAAATCTAAACATAACTTCTGCAATTACTATAACAGAAAAATCAATTCAGTATCAAGTCCAATTAGCTTGAGTAAATAAATAAATAAATAAATAAAAAAAACATACGTACACAAAGGTAAACAAACACACACATGGTAGTTAGTGTTATGTCATCCTGTTACATCGTTAAGTCTTACCTGTTTGTTGAGAGGCTGGAAGAGGTGGTCCCGCCAGGTAACAAGAGCCAGCTGATAGATCTCATAGATGCCTTTGTGCCCCTCATCACACTCCCTCTTGACCCAGTGTCGGTTCAGGTAGGCACACACTCCATTCAACACCTGGCACATGGCAACTCATTAACACACAGGTAACACACACGCACACACACACACACACACCATTCAACACCTGACACAACACAACACATTAACACACAGCTAACTAACACATTATTTTTGAGTTCTCAGAAGCATCTTAACATTTCTCTACACTTCCCTTTGTAATATTTTCCATGATAGAGATATGAAGATAATTATATAACCTTAATTGACCTGAGGGGTATGTAATTACAGGAAGTCAATTATGTAGATAGAAAACAAACTCACTCACTCTCATCTCAGTAGCCATCACACAAACAAACAAACATACTGGTTATAAGTGCCTCACCTTACTGGAAAACTGGTATTCTTCCCATTGTCTGGTGTAGAATCTGAGGACTTCTTCATCCATTAAGTCAACACCATCCTGTGGGACAAGGACTCAAGGTAAACAAACAATAACAACGACAACAATAACAATGATAACAAAGGGATAAGTACAGTGAAAAATACATGACCTTAACTCACTGTACTGAGATAATGTTTAGTTACAATGTAGCTGTGAGGTGTAGTGACAGTGACTCACCTTCATAAGTGTGAGAAGGTAGGTCTTGAGGAAGTCTTTTAAGCGTTTATACAGTTCCAGCCCCACGAACTGAGCTCCACTGCCTGCTGCTGTGCTCTTCTTGGCCCGCGGACCACCTCCACTGCTGCCGGCCTTGGTGGACTGCTGGTGGACCTGCATGACGGTATAACAACAAACATTATAACAACAACTTTTTAAACAAGGTGTTGGTCACTCTTAAAGTGACTTGTTAGTTGCATAATGGTGAACACAATGGCTGGTGTGCTTACCGATGTGCAGTAGTTGTAGACGTGTGTGTAGAGCTGCATGTAGCGAGGCCGAGACATCTCCTGGCTGTTGTACACCTGTCAACACAAGGCAAGGTGAGGGGGGACAGGGAGGGTACACACACCTGCCTGGGCACGGCTAACACCCCTAAACACATGTGATTGTGAGCTGATCACACCACGAGGTAAATACTCATTTCATCTTTTAACCACCAAGCAAAATATTCAATACAGACAACCCAAGTTAGAGTGAATAGTGATGTGGTAAATCTGTTGTGAGTAATATATAACCAACACACAATAACAAAACACAAGGGCATTGTACCTCTTTATAAGAGCCGGTGACTTTCCGCGATCGTGGGAAATGGACGGAATTCGCAGAATAGCAAATCTGAAATTAATTTTAATTAAATAAAGTGGAATTTCTACACTTGGTCCCACACCATGCTGCAAGAACACAGACAAGTGGACACTTTTGAGCAGCAACTTAAACAACAGAACAGCAAAGAGTGCTGTCACTGGACACTGTCTTTACTTACTAACCAATCCAATTAAATACAATGTATTAATTACCATTCATGAGAGTGTGTTTAGTAGTTTGTGAGTGCATGTGTGTTTGGTGCAGTCCTAGTGTCCACTAGTAGTGCCTCACTGTGCTGCCAGCCCTGTGTGTTGGTGCACACAGGGCATCAGGCATTTGTCATTTAAATATAGATGGGAATGTACCTTCCACCATCATTTTTTTTTTTTTTACATTAAAGGATACTGGCCAAAAAACAACAAAAATACATAAAAATTATAAATTATAAATCCCACTTATCTCCTCCCAGCACACCATCCATTGTTTGCTTCCCAGTGCTCAACAATGGCGGGAAGGAGGAAAACATAGTGATATACTGGTGTTGTGCAGCGTGTTAGAATAGTGTTATCTTAGTGATATGATGATAAGTGGAGGAGAGGAAACACACCTTCCACCTACACACGGGAAGGTGGACCAGGTGGAAGAGTGGGTTTACCTCCTAAAAATGACTAAAATAGACCAAAATAATGAAGGATTGAGAGATGGAAGAAGGGAAAGAGGATGAAAATAAGAGAGGGAAGGACAGATGTAGGAAAGGAAGAGAGGAAGATAAGAGAAAGGGTGAAGTGGTGTCAATGATAATAATGATAATAATGATAATAATAATAATAAAACCTGTATTATTATTGATGAAGCTGTGAGGATATACTGAACCATGTAATAATGAGATACAATGACAATGCTACAATGACAATACAATTCATAATGTAAATAATTTAACAGACTCAGCCGAGATAATGTCCATCAGGGGAGTGACGATGATGACATATTCTGTTTATAATGATTAGGAGAGAGAGGAAAAGAAATAAAATAAAGACTCAGATTGCATTAAAAATATTTTCATTAAGGTATTTAATTAAAGATATAGAAAGAGGTGATGAGGAGACGTGATACCTTTATAGAACCTCAAAAAAAAACTTAAAAAAACCTCAACCTCAAGAATTTTAACTTAGCAAAGAATGATCAAAAGTAAACATGGTACCTGACCTTGATAAAAATTAATAATGATGATGATGATAGTGATAGTGATGACATCCAAAGCAAGTGATGAATATATGACAAAAAAAAAAAACTCAATAAATGAATAATGAGAAATAAAACAACTAGATGAATGAAAAATTAAATAACTAGATAAATGAATAATGAAGCAACTAAATAAATGAAAAATTAAATAACTAAACAAATGAATAAATAAAATAACTCAATAAATGAATAAATGAAAAACAAAATAACTAGATAAATGAATAAATAAAAAATCAAACAACTAAATAAATAAAAAATAAAAAAACTAGATAAAAAAATAAATTAAAAACCAAATAGTTAAATAAATGAATAAATAACCTCCTTTGACCTCACCTGTTCAATGCCTTGCCTCAGGTCACCCCATATTTGGTCAAGGTCAATCTGCTTGAGGCCGTGTGGGTTGCTGCTAGAACTGTTGTTATTGGCACTGGATCCCCCCCCTCCACCACCCCCGCCGCTGCCCCCGCCCCCCACGCCACCACGCTGCCCAGACATTACTCCTGAAACAAACAAACAAACACACATTAATCTCTCTGTAATCTAGTGGAAAGTTAATAATGATGATGATGATTCTTGAAATTAATTAACTAACCTAATCTAACTTAATTAATGATCATTATACCAGATGTTTTAATGATAGTATTCCTCAACACAGACAGACAAATTAATAATCGTCTAATAACAATTAATTAATAACACAATTTCAAACTCTGCCATAATTACACGTCATTATGCTATGGTAAAATTACACACCGACACACTTAAACTAATCATATTTTCATAATTACATAGATAAAAAAGATATATTACCACCACAATCACCAGCTAATCTAACAGTTTCCTTTCTGTCACACATACACAATCCTTCTCCACCTTAAACAAACAGTAATGAAAACACACACACACACACTCCTTACACTCACAACACACACACACACACACACACACACTCCTTTCACTCACATACACACACACACATGAAGGAGTCTTATGTTGAATGGATGAACAAAACAGATGGTAAGTGCTAGTTAGGTTTAGGTTAGATTAGGTTTAGATTAGATTAGATTAGGTTAGGCAAGGTAAGGTTAGGTTAGGTTTAGGTTAAGTTATGCTATGGTTAGGTTAGGTTTAGGTTAAGTTAGGTTAGGTTAGGTGCACAGGAGCTGCCTTGTGTAGGTTAGCTAGCCTTTTGCAACCTAATAATTTTCTTACACCATCACCACCACCACCACCACCACCACCTTATCTCCACACTAACACCATTTCCAGGACAGAAACGAGCCTAGAACAAGATACAGATAAGAAAAAAATGTAACTCTCAAAGATAAGAAAACCTAACAGAAGTACTGGCTTTAAAGATACAGGAGATAGAATGGTTACTCATTACACACACACACACACACACACACGTACACATGCTGACCCACACTTACCTAACCTAAGTACCACATCATGAGTCACTGTGACCTTCTCTGACTGACTGACTGACTGACTGACTAACTGGCTGACTAACTGGCAGACTAACTGGCAGACTGACTGACTAACTGACTGATTGGCTGACTGACTGATTGGCTGACTGACTGATTAGACATGCAAATGATTTACTCTAGTTCCCGTTACTGCACTAATAGACACAATATTGCAATTAAGTATAAACAATTAGATAACAAAGAAAATAATGAATTGGAAAAGATTATTAATGATTCTAGCTACCATGGGGAAATAATTGTAATTCCAAAATACAGCCATAAAAATAAATAAATAAAAGTATAGTTATGTTGTAAATACTATCAATATAAATGAATCAATAAATATAAATGATAGTATGTTTTCAATAATAATATAAATAACCATAAATAAATAGATATACAACCACATGTTATTAGTATTATAAAGCCTTTTATAGTAAAAGTAAGATTAGGTTAAATAATAAATATAATAATAAAACTAAGACGACCAAATAAAATAAAAAATAAAAATAAATAGAGATGAATAATAAAAAAAATAAAAATCCCTTCAACCTTCCACAACTAAAAGATAATCCACACTTAACATAACAAACACACACACACACACACACACACACACACACACACACACACACACACACACACACACACACACACACATCCGTTTCATCCTGACTCACCTCTCTATTACACCCTTCTCCCTTCACCCCCCCAAAAAAAATAGATAAGCAGGGCAGGGTAGAGTAGGGCAAGGCAAGGGAAGGGAAGGTAAGGTAAGGTAAGGCAAGGCAAGGGAAGGCAAGGTAAGGGATGGGAAGGCAAGGTAAGGGATGGGAAGGTAAGGCAAGGTAAAGGAAGGGAAGGGAAGGGAAAGGAAGGGAAGGGAAGGGAATGGAAGGGAAGGGAAAGTAAGGTAAGGTAAGGGAAGGTAAGGTAAGGTAAGGGAAGGCAAGGGAAGGCAGGGTAAGGCAGGGTAAGGCAAGGCAAGGCAAGGCAAGGCAGGGTAAGGCAGGGTAAGACAGAGTAAGGCAAGGCAAGGCAAAGCAAGGCACGGTAGGGTAGGGTAAGGCAAGGCAGGGTAAGGCAAGGCAGGGTAAAGCAGGGTAAGGCAGGGTAAGGCAGGATAAGGCAGGGTAGGTTCCCTCCTATAAGAAGTGTGGGTTTGCAATGTTGAGTCAGCAATCTTTCTTCCTCGTCTGGCAGGCTTCCTTACTGCCATGTATGCCTGTATGTCTGTCTGTATGTCTGTATGTATGTCTGTCATCACACATGGGGAGGGGAAGGGAGGAGGGGAAAGAGGAGAGGGAAGGGGGAGGGGAAAGGGGGAGGAGAACGAGGTGAGGGGAAGAAGAGAGGGGAAAGAGGAAGAGGGGAAAGAGGAAGAGGGGAAAGAGGGAGGGGAAAAAGGGAGGGGAAAAAGGGAGGGGAAAAAGGAAGGGGAAAGAGGGAGGGGAAAGAGGGAGGGGGGAATATTGAGAGGGAAAAGGATGGGAAAAATGGGGAAAATGAGGAGGGGAAAGAAGGAAATGTGAAGGGTAGGGAAATAGGGATGAGAATTGGGAGAAAAATGGGGAAGGGAAATTGGGAGGAAATAGTGGAAATGGAAAGGGAAAAAGGCAAAGAAATAATAATAATAATAATAATAATAATAATAATAATAATAATAATAATAACAACAATAATAATAATAATAATAATAACAATAATAATAATAATAATAATAACAATAATAATAATAACTAACACGTACAGTCTCCTAACTAACACGTACAGTCTCCTAACTAACACGTACAGTCTCCTAACTAACACGTACAGTCTCCTAACAGCCACATACAATCTCCTAACAGCCACATAGTCTCCAAACAGCCACATACAATCTCCTAACTGCCACGTACAGTCCCATAACAACCACGTACAGTTCCTAACAGCCACATACAGTTCCTAACAGCCATATACAATCTCCTAATCACCCAAACAGTTAGGAGCATCACTAAATCCAACCCACCACCACATTACAACCACCTAACCAACACTAATAACACTAGTATTAATTTATAACACTAATCATTACCACTACAGGTACTACATTACCCCAACCATCATTACCACTAGTCACCCACCTCACCCAACACTCCCTCCTTCACCCGTGCCACCACTAACTCCTTCTACAACACCTTATGATGGTATAAGTCTGAGAAGTTACATACTAACACTCTACGTCACCATTAGGATTGAAAACTCCATTGTACGTGAGCTTCCGACTTTCATCCATATAATTTTTTCACATTAAAGTAGAAAAAATCACTTAATACCAGCGAACGTCACCATTAGGATCGATAACTTTCTTTAACGATACCTCCTGGCAATAATCCTTTCAATTTTCAACCTTAAAGTACATAGAATCACATACTATCCCTGCACGTCATCTTTAGGATTGAAAACTCCCTTCTACGATACCACTTGACTTCAATCCTTTCAATTTTCCACGTTATAAGTCCAAAAAATCACTTACTAACACCATATGTCACCATTAGGATCAAAAACTCCTTTATACGATACATCCTGACCATAATATTTACAACTTTCCACCTTATAAGTACAAAAACCACATACAAGCCCCATACATCACCATCAGGATCTAAAGCCTCACTAACACACCCTATTCCCATCTCTCACTGACCTCCACCACCCATCGTTAGGCAACAAGGATCGTTAGACAGCAACAACCACCCCAGCACAACATGACCTTAGTAACACACACATACACACACACACACATTAACAGCCACACCCTTACAATGATAAAAAGGACCACAATAATAAAAAAGATAATAATAATAATAATAATAAAAACAATAATAAAAAGGATTAATAAAGGACTCATAGTTGACATCTGGACCAAAAAAACCAGGTGAGGTGGTATTAGATTTAGGTGTTAGTGTTGATACTTAAAATTTAGGTGTTTGGAGCTAAAAATAACTTAAAATTTAGGTGTTGAGGCTAAAAAAACATTAAAATTAGGGTTTGGCGTTAAAATATATTAAAATTTAAGTGTGAAGAGCTAAAAATACATTAAAATTTAGGTGTTGGTGTTAAAATACATCAAAATTTTGGTGTTAAAAGCTAAAACACCTTCAAATTCACCTCTTGAGCGACACTTTTCATGCACAAAGAATAACATAAGGGAATACAAGTCCTTCCCTCACTCCTTTATCCTATCTAGTGATCCTATGACCCTCGTGTGACCTTGAGGCAGTGATTGGGTGACACATATAAGGAGGAAGTGAAGGGAATTCACCTGTATCTACCTGTAATCACCACCAGGTAAGGTCAAGCACTAATTACAGGTAAATACAAAACTTCTTCACCCACTACGGTAATTATATGACCTTAAAGCAGTAATTAGGCGACACATATAGAAGGAAAGTCATCTGTAATCACATGTATCTACCTGTAATCACCCCCAGGTAAGCTCAGGTAACTCTAGACAGGTAAGTACAAAGGTATACCTGTGACCCTGAGCTGACACACATACGAACACACAATGAAAGTTACTTGTAATCACACAAAGGGAAGCCAGCCAGGTAAGTCCAGGTGCACACAGGTATCGTAGTCAGGTAATTAGATGACTTAATTACAGGTAAGTTAATTAATACAGGTAATACTAGGGATAACTATGGTAAATGATAACTTTCAAGGTAACATGTAAGGGAAGGGAAGGTTAATTAGTGTACCTGTAATGCGTGATACAGGTGAGGTTACAGGTTAATTACGGTTTGTATTTACCTTCTTGAGGGAGATGAAGTTAATTAGAACACCTGTAAATATCACCTTTGTAGCGACACAGATGAGGTTTAAGGGTTCATTAAGGTTCATATTTACCTTAATGAAGGGACAGGTGAAGGTTAATTAATTAGTGCACCTTTAAACACCTTTGTAACGTAACACAGGTGAGGTTCGAGGTTAATTTAAGGTAAATTTAGGTGTATATTTACATTATTGAAGAAGATCCAAACAGCAGTAATTTAACAGGAATTCAACAGCAATAATGTAAGGGTAGGTGAAGGGTGATTAGTGTACCTTAATTAACCTTCGTAGCGTGTCACAGGTGAGGTTTGAGGTTAATTAAAGGTAGATTTAGGTGTATATTTACCTTATTGAAGGGAGAAGACAAACAGCAGTAATTGAACAGCAATATAACAGCAATAATGTGTCCCACAGCACTACAGGACTGTTATGTTACTTATTATGTCCTGATATCACTGCTCACCCTCCTTAATAGCCTCATTACGCGGCCTTAATGACACTTATTAAGAGTGAAAAAATGACACAACCTTCCTCCGTGAGCATGGAGGTAACACAGGTAGTGGGGAGACCAGTAACACAGGCAGTGGGAGATATATTTATTATTTTTATTAGAATGGTGTTTAGTTATTGTGATTTAGTTGGTATGGTAGTTATTATTATTTTTCTTTATTATATTCATTGTTATAACTATTTGTTTTTGTTGCGTTATTACTACAAAGGAATTATTATTATTATTATTATTTCTTGTTTATGTGTTACTTAATTTTTTTTTTGTGGTTTTCTTGACTCTATTATTATTATTGTTCTATTTGACTTTTTTGTTTTATTTGTTTGTTTGAGTGTTTTTGTTTTATGTGTTTTATTTGCTGTTTTATTGTGATTATTTTTGGATTATAGGATATGTTGTGGGTTTTCTTTGTGTGTATTGTATGTGTTGTTTTGTTTGCTTTCTTTGTGCGTGTTTGCTTATTGGTTATGTGTTTTATTTGTTTGTTATTTCTGTTCTCCTACTACCTGTGTTCACTTGCGATAAGGACCTTGGTGTTTATTCGTATAAATCATGACTAATTATACTAACAATTATTTTACCACCTACACGTGTAAGCATAAAATAAAATAAAATAAAGCTAGATATTATTAATTTCTGTTTATGATTAAGATTTATTTTGGTATTTCTTATATACTACATCCTTTGCGCGCGCAATTTCAAATATTCTTATTGTGTTCCTTGCTTTTGTTCAACTCGCAGCTAAGATCGCTGTTTAGGTTGACTATAGCAATGTTAATGGTGGCTATGGTAATAAAAGTAGTAGTAGTAGTAGTAGTAGTAGTGGTAGTAGTAGTAGTAGTAGTGGTAGTCAAAACCCAAACATATTTTTTTTATTATTTATTCCCCCCCCACCCCCCCAAAGGTCACATACACAGCCTTGACCCTTGACACAGTAGAACACACTCGCTCTATAACGCTGAGTAACGCACATGTAACACTAATTCACACACAGGTAACACTTTGTAACACCTACAGGTAACACAAGGCAAGGACGAGGAAAATCAAGAAGAAAATCAAGAAGTATTTACATTCAGCACCTCAACACGTCACAACCTGAATAATATTGGTGATAATAATAATAATAATAAAAAAAAAAAAATAATAATAGTAGTAATAGTAATAATAAGAAGAACAATGATAATAATAATAATGTAGGTATTGTATATATAATTAAAAAAAAATAGCAAAGGAAAAAAATATAGAAACATTGTATTGTATTGCATGAAATAAAGACCAAAAACAAAAATAAAAACATAAGGAATTTTGAAACGCATCTTTTCACCTCAAATAATAAAATAATTCATATATACATAATAATAATAATAATATATTCATTTATGACACTCCAACCTCAACATTTAACAACAACAAAAAACGGACATTATAATATACTTGATTATATTTCCCACAACACATAACACTTCCAGATAACGCGACAAACTACATTAATGTCTTGTAAATGTCGATGTTGTATGTTAAAAAGAAGTGATTGTTTGATTTGTTTTTATTTAAAGACTTTGTACATAGATCAAGGACGGTATGAGAGAGAGAGAGAGAGAGAGAGAGAGAGAGAGAGAGAGAGAGAGAGAGAGAGAGAGAGAGAGAGAGAGAGAGAGAGAGAGAGAGAGAGAGAGAGAGAGAGAGAGAGAGAGAGAGAGAGAGATAATCACCATAACCAATACATGAATAAATAACCAAATAATTGGTACCTACATGTACGTAAATATCAACGCACATATCTATACGTACACAACCTGCCCAAGAGAAGCATACACAAGGATAATATACACACACACATACAAATACAACATACACAAAATAATACATACACATACATACAAGTATAAACGCACATGGCACATGGCACATTTTCTATATATAATACATACACGTGTACGTATTTCAAGGACGCACTGATTAATTATGTCATTTGTTTTCCTAATTATTAAGGTTTATTTGGCACATCATTTTCTTTAGGTAACATTCCGTTTTCTTTCAGTTTTTGTGAGGTCACTTCTGGTATTAGGTCACAGGTCACTAGGCTGAGTCACACCTGGACTATACTAGGTCAGCTGGGTAAGATAAGGTCACAGCTGGTTAGATAAGGTCACAGCTGATTAGATTAGGTCACAGCTGGTTAGATAAGGTCACAGCTGGTTAGATAAGATCATAGCTTGTTATATAAGGTTACAGCTGGTTAGATAAGGTCACAACTGTGTTTATAAGGTCACAGCTTGTTGTATAAGGTCACAGCTAGATGAATAAGGTTATAGCAGGTTAGATAAGGTCACAGCTGGTTAGATAGGGTCACAGCTGGTTAGATAAGATCATAGCTGGTTATATAAGGTTACAGCTGGTTAGATAAGGTCACACCTGTGTTTATAAGGTCACAGCTTGTTATATAAGGTCACAGCTAGATGAATAAGGTTATAGCTGGTTAGATAAGGTCAGAGTTAGGTTAGATAAGGTCACAGTTGGGTTATAGGCCACAGCTGGTTATATGGAGTCACGTTTGTGTGTGTGTGTGTGTGTGTGTGTGTGTGTGTGTGTGTGTGTGTGTGTGTGTGTGTGTGTGTGTGTGTGTGTGTGTGTGTGTGTGTGTGTGTGTGTGCGCGTGTGCGTGTGCGTGTGCGTGTGTGTGTGCGTGTGCGTGTGTGTGTACTTGCCGATAAGAGGTGGAGCTACAAAGCACCATCACCATCATCATCAGCAGCAGCAGCAGTAGCAGCAGTAGGAGCCTCGTCCGTCGTCAGCGTCGCCTACATGAGCCTAGCCTGTCGTGGCGTGGCGTAGCGTGGACGTTGGCGTGGGCGTGGCGTGGGCATTGCGTGGGCGTGGCGTGGGCATTGCGTGGGCGTGGTTAAGCCTCTGAAGTGTTGTCGGGGGCGAGGGATGCCGCCCCGTCCTCCTCCTCGTTGACACTGGGCAGCGCCACTACCCCGAAGGTGGCCAGTGAGGACCTGCGTCGGCCCCCCCCGCTGGCCTCAAGATCCAGTTCGGGTCCGTCGCCGTCTGAGGACTGCGAAGAGACTGAGCTGCGCCGCGTGTCAATCTGGCTAACGGAGTGCGCCAGGTGCGGGTGCGTCGTGGGACGTGGAGGCCAGGCACAATCTGATCGGGAATCATTGGACTGTGAGCTTCTGACGGAGGACACTTGGGTTATAGTGGTGGCTATTGACATGTGGCGGCGTCCTGCGCGTACCTCTGAGGCCCCAACACCCGACGACTGCATCACCGAGCCGTGCCTGCCGCTGCTGCTGCTGCTGCTGGGGGCGTTACTCTTCATGGACTTGGCCAGGTGGGTCATGCCGGACTGCTGCGCCAGACCCACTATTGTTCTCCGGATCTGTTTGCGCCGCTCGGGGGTCAACACCAGGATGACGAAGATGCCCACCCCGCGGAGGGCGTTGACGGAGGACGGCAGGTACCACACGTAGTCGTACCAGGACTCCGAGGGCGTCACCATATACTTACTGATGACGAAGCTCACCACCTCCAGCAGCCACGTCACCCCAGACCAAACCACCAGCTTCACAGACTCAAGCCACCTGCAGGGAACACACAGGTAAGACACAGGTAAACACACATATACACACACAGCTAAACACACATAGACACACACATACACGAAATACCAACACATTTCCTATACAACATCTATCTATCTTCCTCTGAAAACCAATAACATTAATAAAGACATGAAAGAAAACGGAAGAATATTAAGGGAGACTTACTTACTTAAGGTTGCACGTCCACTCTACACTTTCCTCTCACACTTACATATTACGCGTCTGGTGGGTGCGGAGGCCTGACTGTGCGGGGCGTGGGGCGGGGGTCGGGGCGGGGGTCTTGCTGGGGTCACCTCGGCCTTGCATCTCCGTACCTTCACGTTCTGGGGACGAAACGAAGGAAAATTTTTTAAAATAATAACACTAAAAAACAATATAAAAAAGATAGAAGAGTGAGCGTGCATATTTTTCTATTTACAATGTCTACCACCACCACCACCACTTCCTCCTCCTCCACCTCCTCCTCCTCCTCCTCCTCCTCCTCCTCCTCCTACATATCCTCACCTCGGTTGCGTACAGGTCCGATCTCCAGCCGCCTCAGTTTCTCCGCCCGCACGTAGCGACTCACCAGCAGCAGCACCATGTTAGCCACCAGACTTATCAGCATCGGGGCGTAGAAGTAGACCAGGGTGGCGGCGGGGTCTGGGGGGGAAGAAAAGGGGGGAAGAATGGGGGAAGAAAGGGGGAAGGATGGGGAAGGATGGGGAGGATGGGGGAGAATGGGGAAGGATGGGCAAGAAAGGGGAAGAATGGGGATTAGCTATTTATCTATTTTACGAGTTAATATATATATGAGAATGTCTAAATATGCATGAAAATTATTAAAAAACGATAAAAAAAAAAGAAATATATTAAAATCAGAAGAAACAAAAAATTAAAATAAACCCAAACTTAATGAACTCACCTGAGAAGAAGCACCTGTAGAGGCCGACCTTGGGGGTAATTACGCTGCAGGGGAGTGAGGGTCGGTAGTGGTCAAGGGTGAGGGCGAGGGAGGAGATGAAGGCAGGCAGACCCCACGCCCACAAGGAATGGTAGAAGTAACGAAGGCCCTCGGTGGTCTCAACGTGCCTGGCGAAGGGGAGGAAGGTCAGGAGGAGGAGGAGGAGGAGGAGGAGGAGGAGGAGGAGGAGGAGGAGGAGGAGGAGGAGGAGGAGATGATGGAGGTCGTATTTTGTTTATATAGTTCACTACTACAACAACAACACCTGCTACTACTACTACTACTACTACTACTACTACTACTACTACTACTACTACTACTACTACTACTCCTTCGTCAGCAGTACTCACAGGGTCAGGAGCAGAGACTCAAGGCAGATGGAGGTATTCCACTGAAAGGCCGCCAAGAGGAAGAAGATGAGAAGCCACGCTGTAAGAAGAGGAAGAGAGGTGAGGGAAGGAAGAGAAAGAAGAGGAGGAAGAAGAGGAAGAGGTAAGGTAAGGAAGGTAGTTACTGTATTACCAACAAAGGACACACGCTAATCGGACAGGTAATAAGACAGGTAATTAGACAGGTAATAACACAAGTAATTAGATAGATGTACTATTGCCTCACCTATCACTTGACACTCAATGTTTCCTTCCTTCACCTCCACCTTCATGTTGACCATTAGCAGCAGGAACCCCACCAGATAGGAGAACACGTAGCTAAGCAGGATCCGACCCGCCAAAGTGTTTACCTGTGGAGGGAGGACGGACAGGTGAGGGAGGGAGAAGGAGGATTAAAGAATGATTATGTGAGTGAGGAATTTGGAGAGTCAGATATGTAAAGAAAAGAAGGAGGGAGAGAGAGAGGGAAGGAAAGTTAAATTTGCAGACATAATCATCGAGAGAAATCTAGATGAGGCTGAGGCGCCTACCTTTTTGACAGTGACGAGTCCCCTCCTGACGCGGGTGGAGATGAGGGAGAAGGCTGTGGCGAAGAGCGCAGCGCAGGACACCCCCAGCAGGATGCCCGTGAGTCCAAACTTCTCAGTGTGCAGGTTGTATCCTTGCCACATGCCCGGGCACACCAGCACGCCTGGCCGCATGTCGGTGCCGTTGACGGTGTACTCGAGGCAGTAGGCGTGCCTGGGGAAGGAGTGTTGGGTGAACACACACCCAGACTCCAGCGCGACCACCTCCAGCATGTGTTCGTTGGAGAGCAGTGCGTGGTCGTCCGCCATGTCGGGATCAATGTAGTAGTGGTGGTAGCCGCCTGGCACCTGGCACTCCGGGAAGGACGTGAAGGTGAGCTTGGTCACGTTGGCATCCTTGACGTGCGGGTGTTGCAGAAGCTCCAGCCCGCCCTCGTCCGGCCTGCACGTGTGGGAGGCGGAGCTGAAGTAGTGGCCGTGGGGACAGCACTTGCCCACGTTGCCCTCCTGGCTGGGGTGGAGGAAGAGGTGCACGTGCACCAGCTCCTCCAGCTCGGCGTGGCACAGCATCGCCACCGTCTGCGTCTTGTTGGAGGGACCCACATAGTCGTCGACGCAGTAACGTACGGTGTCGTGACTCTCGCCGCGGGTGTCCACTGAGAGGGAACCGTTCTTGGTGATCCACCACTGCACGTCCGCGTCGTCGGGCGTGATGATCTCCTGCACGCACAGCTGGCCGTTCTTCTCGGGCGGGAACCCGTAGTGGGACTCCAGCACCTCCAGCAGCTGCCTCATGCGGGCTGACACTTTCCCGGGACCGGCCACCTCACAGCCTGTATCGGTGAGCACGTGGTCACTCGGGCAGCACTTGTGGAAGGCCTCGACGGGGCAGACGGTGGCAACGGCGGTCATAGTGGTGTCACCTGCCGCCCACAGGTACTCGACGCAGTAGGATGAGGTGGTGTGACACTTGGCGTTGCGTCGTTCACACAGCTGGCTGGAGGCGTCCAGGAAGGCCTCGTCAGCCAACACTATGCTGGGCGCGCCGCGGTCACACATCAGCCTGCCCGTCTGCACCTTGATGGACGACACGCCCGCCTCGTTACGGATGAACTCCCGCACCAGCGTCTCGTGGTCACTCATGTTGGCCAGCATGGGCCGACACTCCTGCAGGGCGCGGTCGTAGTACTCGTGGAGGTCACAGCACTTCCTGGTGAGGATCTTGGTGGGCCAGGGCTGGCACTGTGCCGCCACCATGATGCTGGCATCCAGCTGGTCGGACCCCGGGGCGGCAAGTTCAAGGCAGTAGTGGTCGTGGTCGTGGTCGTGTCCCGTCACGTCGCTCCGCAGGAAGCCGTGCTCCACCAGCAGGTGAGAGCCGTGGATCACCTCACTGATGACAGGTGTCCTGCCCGTGCCGGGACACGTGGGCAGCAGACCCGGCACCAAATGCACGTCCCCTTGCCTACTGGCGTCCAGCTTCCTTAGGCTCCGCACAACATCCACGAAGCCCATGTCCTTGCCGGCCACCTCACACTGCTGCGTCTGGAGGCTGAAGAAGAAGCCAAGGTCGCAACACTTCCTGACGGGCATGCTGGGCACGCCGCCTCTATCCCTGGCGGCAGCCTCCTCCAGGACATAGTTATGATGGTGGGCGGTGCCCTCATCCAGGCCAAGCAGACTCTTCCCCTCACCCCCTGCCTCCGCCGTCTCCTTGCCAGGGGTCGCCTTCAGCCCAGGGTCCTCCTGGTCGTCATTCTGGTGAGCCTCGCCGCCGATCAGTGAGCGGTTCACCGCATGCCCCTCGCCCTCAACTGGCGTCACCTGCACCTCGCCACGGTGTGCAGGCGCCGCCGTAGCTTCCGTCTCAAGGTCATCTGGGTTCACGGTGTTGGCAGGGCCGAGCAGCAGCAGCAGCAGCAGGATGGGCAGGCGTGTGGGCAGCATGGCGGGGCTCGCCTCTCACATAACACACCTGCAACACACACACACCTATGAACCAGGGGCGTATATTCAGGGTGTGCTAGGTGTGCACCGCACACCCTCAGCCAGAGAGAGAAATGCATGATAGTTACAAATAAATTCGGCAGTAAGTGGGAAACTATATTTTTCTTATTGTTTTTAACCCTGTTATAATATTTTGCACTATAGATGTTCTGTAGAAGCACTGCACACCCAATAATCAATTGTATTATTATGTAGCATAGCATGTACGGTGGAGTGGGAGGGCAGACTGTTAAAAATATAGATCTGGGTGTGCGGCTCTACAAATGCACACTGCTTGCGTTCGTTTTTGCTGCTGAAATTTTGTATTGACTTGAAGGTATAAAGTGTCTTTGACATTCATTATATGAGCATAATTAAGACTTGCAGGAAGTATAATATAGTATTTATTATGAAACCAAATGTTATTAAGTTACTCAATCAGAAATAAAGATTGAGTGCAACCTAAATCACGGACTCTCTTACTGATGAAACAACGGAAGTAAGTTAAGTGACTTAAGTCAGTTTCATTGACGCCAGTGTCGAAGGAATACGTGCATTTCCTTGGCTTAGTAGTTGTGACTTGTGAGTATATTGTAGTTATTATTGTGTTGCGTTGTGTTTGCATCTTGATAATGGCGTTACCATGGCGATGAGGAAAGAGAGGCATAATAAATTTAATTATTTACACATAATTTACACATAAAATTTGCTTTATTTTCCAACTAACAGTATGAATAATTATAAAATTGTAATTACACACACACACACACACACACACACACACACACACACCACACACACACACACACACACACACACACACACACACACACACACACCAGTAATTAGGTATATGTTAGTTATGGACAGAATCACTGTTCAGCACACCCAGTGACAGAAACCACCATACGCCACTGCTATGAACACCACTGAAAGCCAAGGGAACCACCACCACCACCACCACCACCACCACCACAGGACGGGCACCAACACACACACATGGACGTCAGAGTCAACAACAAGATGTAAACAGCACAGTAAATCCTCTCATCCCTTACACCTTCCTGACAAAGAAAAAAAATAAACTCATGCGAACACTCGTGATGAGGCAAAACACGCATTCTATTTCTCTTTTCTTGGCGGAGTGAAGAGAGGAAGGCATACAGAAGGAGGAGGAAGACAATGAGGAGGAGGAGGAGGAGGAGGAGGAGGAGGAGGAGGAGGAGGAGGAGGAGGAGGAGGAGGAGGGCAGCTTAGGTCAGGCCGCCTCGTCATTGAGTCAACAAAGGTGAAGGAAGCTAGTCACGCCCATGGAACAAAAGCCTGTCTCACACCCTCCCTCCCCTCCCTTCCCCTCGTGTTGTTTCCCCTCATTCTCTCCCTTATCCTCTCATTATCTCCACGCCCTTAGTTCTCTCTATACACCCCTTCTTCCCCTCCCTTTCTCTATTTTCATATCTCCTCCTCC
>JAXIVD010005161.1:0-30812 GCA_036785275.1 Cancer borealis | reverse complement strand
CGTGAGTCAGTCCTTGTCTGTCTAACTGTATGTCTGTTTGTTTGTATGTTTGCTAAGTAAAGGGGTAGAATAGTAGACTCTTGTTCGTAAGGGTAGGTCAGCTCGCAACAAGCACTATGATCCATAGGCGGCTTCTGTATTTGCATAATTACATGCGAAACTTAACACCCGCGGGGTGGGGGGAGAGAGAGAGAGAGGAGAGAGAGAGAGAGAGAGAGAGAGAGAGAGAGAGAGGAGAGAGAGAGAGAGAGAGAGAGAGAGAGAGAGAGAGAGAGAGAGAGAGAGAGAGAGAGAGAGAGAGAGAGAGAGAGAGAGAGAGAGAGGAGAGAGAGGAGAGAGAGTAGAGAGAGAGAGAGAGAGAGAGAGCAATGTTACTATCTCCAAAGGCTATCCATTCAGCATACCCTCTCCACATACCCACCTTCAGCGTCCCACTCTTATCCACTCCACCAGGCGAAGATTGGATGAAGATGCTGCACTTCGCTGACGCCGTTGGGATGCAGCTTCTCTTTGATCTGAACCAGTTTTAACCGCACCCCTGATGGTAGCTGGGATGCCTCCAACGCGCGTCTCCTCCTTCGGGATGCCTGCGCCTGGGTTCACCTCCGTCGCCTGGCAGCTGGGGAATGGTTGGTTACTGTCTCCCTCTTTGGTGTGTTTTATCTGTGCGTGTGATTTCGTTTTTTGTTGCCTTTGTGTGTTGTTATTGTGTTTGTCTCTCTTCTCTTTGTTTAGAGTTCGCTAATGCAGGTGTTTTAGCTCTTTCAGTGTCATTCAATATTTTTTTTTTTTCCTTTCTCTAGCTATAAACTTCATTCTTCTATCTTCAATTGATCTTGTTGCTATTTTTACAGATACCTTTTGTATATTATTGGTGTACTGCATATGATTTTTCCTATCTCTCTTATGCTTAAATAATTGTTGTCTTTCCTTCCTCTTACTTTTTTTTCTTACCTTGTTTTCGCATCACAGAACCTAACTCGTACAAACACAAATTCGGAATCACCTTCATCACGGGGGAGCAGATGGCGAGGACTATCAGGACCCTAACCAATGTACTGGAGGAGGAGTGCCCGTCCCCAGCCCTTGTAGTGGGTCCTGACGTTACCAGACCCAAGCAACACCATCACCATTCTCAAAGTGACTCTCAGCCACCACATCGTCACCACCGCGATAATGACAACACCAGTGGCCACTCCTGAGGAAGGTACTGCTGGTTTGGAGGTCGACGCTGTGGATTTCTTAGAGAGTTTCCTGAACACGTCAACTTTTAACCTGTCTGCGCTTACGTGGCATCATGTGAGTGGTTCTTAGTTTATATTGTATTATGGTCTTTATGTGTACCTGGGTGTAGCTGGTTGTGTGTTAGTCTCATACAACCTTTCAGCTCCTCCTCCTCCACGTACTACAGTAGCACCTCTCTCATACCCTCCTTCAGGTACTATGTTAACGAGGCATGAAGCGGTGGTGGCAGACTTCATGAATCCTGAAGTGATGAACCATTTGGTGTGGCAAGTGGCTCAGGGTCGTGGCCGTGAGAAACCACCTGCTTCCTGAACGACCCATTTGGCTGAGTGAGTTTGCAGAAGAGAGAGAGGGGGGATGAAGAGGGGGCGGGAGAGAGGGAGAGGAAGGAGGGGGAGATATAGTTTCAAACCTTACCAACATGACCTAAATTTCTAGTCCTTGACACAGTGTTATATTCCGCATTTTAGATAACTATCAGTACAATTACATACTTTGATAAATTGAAAGTTTCTTAGTGAAAATATACAAAGAAAAACATGTAACGTGAGTCTAGTCTATAATATACACACATTTGAATTGAACATCAACATCAATGCATATTACTGATGCATTAATTTCCACACCAGACATATCAACAACCCTTTCCCTTCCCTCTCTGCCACACACCACATCTGCACGTCTCTGTGTGTGTGTGTGTGTGTGTGTGTGTGTGTGTGTGTGTGTGTGTGTGTGTGTGTGTGTGTGTGTTCATAAGCGACGTGTTTACCCTTGCAGCGGAGAGCGGGTCAGCATATGGTGGAGGGGCGCCTAACATGAGTGATGCCTTCGTCGGGGGTTTCCTCTGGCTTGACAAACTCGGCGTGGCAGCGGTGGGAGGCGTGGACGTGGTGGCGAGAGAGACGCTGTACCAAGCCTGCTACGCCCTGCTGGACCCCGACCTGCATCCCAACCCGGTGAGAGAGAGAGAAAGAGAGAGAGAGAGAGAGAGAGAGAGAGAGAGAGAGAGAGAGAGAGGAGAGAGAGAGAGAGAGAGAGAGAGAGAGAGAGAGAGAGAGAGAGAGAGAGAGAGAGAGAGAGAGAGAGAATAGAGATAATAGAGTACTCATCACTTTCTTTCCTGCAGGACTACTGGTTGTCTCTCCTGTACAAAAGACTGGTAGGTGGCCGTGTCCTTCGCCTACACATGCCCGCTGCCCCGCCTACCCTACGCCTCTACGCCCACTGCCTCCGTCCTCACGCCCACGGAACCAACGACACAGCAGGTACATACTCACACCCTCTGAACTATGTGTGTGTGTTTGTATGAGAGATTTATCAAACACATTTATTTACTTATTTATTAACTTATTTACACGTGTTTTCTCGGCCCTCCGTGTGTCTTCATCCCTGGGTGTAGGTGTTGCAGGCGGTGTGGTGGTACTAGGGATGAACCTTGGCTTGCGTGCCCTTAGTGTGAGGCTCGGGCACCAGGTGGCTGCCTCCCCCGTGCTGCAGTATCTCCTCCAGCCCCTCGATGGCAACCTTCAGGCCAGGTAATGTTCAGGTAGATAAATGTAAAATAGGAGGAGAAAGGATGTATATTACTATTACTTTTACTACTACTATTACTACTACTACATATGTTAGTCTCTGTAGAGGCATTTCAACACAGTACAAACCAGTCTTTATTATCTGGAAGTGTAGTGCGTCACAGAGACCCACAAGCAGCCTACAGTCGGTCTCTTGGGGCGGAACAGTGCATACAGAATGAAGGCAAGGAGGAGATGGCATTACACCCAGATGAATGCTGTGTCATATGGGATTCCTCTGCCTGAAAGAAGCGACAGTGAGGAGCGGCTTTGATCAGAGTGTTCTGTTACTGCCTTACTCATTTATGTCGCCACTTATTGCCCAAGTAGCGTGAAGAACGGCGCGTTAACGAAGTGTAGTAAAAACGCCTCTTTGTGCACTCTTTAACAAGGAAAGCATAAGGCATCCCCCGCTCCCTCCTTTGAAAAAAAAAATTAGTCCCTAAGGTCGTGTGATTCTTCTCTTCTTTTGTGTTTCGCTGAGTTGACGGTGACATCTTGCTGGGGATAATCTATAGATAAAAGTTCGCTTCCCCGCATTTATTGTTCATAGCGGATGGCAGCCAGTGACCTTACCTGTCAATAAGCGAATGTTCAATCTGTCACAGTAGACGGGGTGGGTGTGGTGGTGGTGGTGGGTGTGAGGGACGGTCATGAGAGGGTGTGTGTGTGTGTGTGTGTGTGTGTGTGTGTGTGTGTGTGTGTGTGTGTGTGTTCCCATGATGTTCCTCTTATTCTGTGTTAGATTTACAGATTATCAGAACATTTGTATTAATTTATTTTCAAGTTAATTCATGGTGTGTTTGTGTATGTGTTTTAGGGTGAAAGGTGAAGTGAAGAATATGCATTAGACTTAGCATTGGAAACTATTATCTTCCCAAACCTTCCGAGCTTCCGCCACGCGTGCATGTCTGGTTAGCAGCACAACACCTGCGTCACACCTGGCGAACCAAACACCTGTGGCTGCCGTGTAGGTGCCAGAGGCGAGGTTTGTTCAGGTAACATGGTGGTTGTCTTTCATTGTAGCTTGTCACGTGTTTCATTGATCCTTTGTGTTCCTTCCATGTGTGTGTGTGTGTGTGTGTGTGTGTGTGTGTGTGTGTGTGTGTGTGTGTGTGTGTGTGTGTGTGTGTGTGTGTGTTTATAAATATTTATGAGTTGTAACTCTTCTTGCTTTCTGGTGTAAATGCAATTAGATATATTCAGATAATTTTGGTGTAGAAAAAATATTAGTTAAGTCACGTAATTTCCCTGTCATTTAATACCCAACCTCCATCATCTGTCTCAAGGACTGTCTGCAACCTTGCTTAGCCCTGTGTAGCTCTGTCTGAATCCGAGCTGATCTGTGGTAGCTTACTGGGCCTGTGAACGATGTGTGTAGGTGTGCCTTCAAAGCTGACCCCAGTGCTCTTCTCCCATACCATATCACATCCTCATTTCAAGGCCAACTATACATGCTCACTGGATGGTATGTCACGTCATCAAGCCTGCACGTCCCCTCTCTCAACCTTCCTTATTTGCCTTATCGTTTACTGCTGCGACCTCATTTTATTTGTGTCAGTTTGCAAGAGTGGTCTGCTGTGGCATCTGGTGAACGTTTGCATTCCCTTATATGTCAAGCGAGACACTGATGAACAGAGAAGAGGCAGCAGCTTCCAGTACTGTTATGCATCTGTTTATCGGACTTTGTGTTATACTTTCATAGCTTCCGTTTTATTTTATTTTTTATTTTTTTTCTTGACCGTGATTGTTCCCTTTTTATTTTCCGTTTCCGTCACTGGTAACCTTCTATAACCATCACCATCACCATCACCACGGAAAATTATGTTGACCGGAAGTAATTTGCTAAATTGATGGAGATTTCATCAAACGTAAAACTAAATTATCTGACACCAAACAGGAAGTCGTAATAGTAGTAGTAGTAGTAGTAGTAGTAGTAGTAGTAGTAGTAGTAGTAGTAGTAATATCAATAGTAGAAATAAAATTAATAATGATAATGATGATAACAATAATAATATTTCAGTACCACCTCTCCTCCTTCAGGCAGGTGCTTCTAAATGATGAGGAGCTTCATCTAGGACCTGAGGGTGAGCTGCCTCCCCTCCTGCCTGCCGTGCTGCCACCTGGTCCCTTCACCCTGCCTCCCGCCAGCCTGGGGTTCTGGGCGCTGCCTCGTGCCCGTGCTCCCGCCTGCCTGTAGGAGGGAGGTAAGCAGTGAGAGAGAGTATTAAGTCATTTACTGTCATATTATGTTTATATCAAGGCATCAGCTTCCCTTTACTGCATTCCTGACGATGTGTGTGTGTGTGTGTGTGTGTGTGTGTGTGTGTGTGTGTGTGTGTGTGTGTGTGTGTGTGTGTGTGTGTGTGTGTGTAAGCAACCTCGTCTGAACCACCACCACCACCACCACCACTACCATCAACAACGAGGCATCCCACGTGACCTTAACAGCCTTGTGCATGCTCACTGAGGCTTGACTGATGTTAGGACGCCACACACAACACGGTCATGTGGCGCAGGATATAGTGGCGTGACATCACGTAACCATCCTTTACTGGCGGCTCCTCACCCACCCATTCCGTTTTCTTCCTCATTCCTCACTCTTTATTTATTTATTTTTTCTTTTTTTCTTTTTTCTTCCTAACTTTCATTACTTTATACTTTTTTTTATTTATCGTTTTATTTATTTTATTTTATTTATTTATTTATTTACTTTTCTTTTGTCCCCTGAGCGTCTCGTATTTTTTCATTCATATTTTTTATTCTACATCGCTATTATTTTTTCACTTAACGTCTTATACATTCTCTTTGATCGTCTCATTTTAACCACAAGCCATAATAGCCTCTCATTTCCTATCACTCTCCTTATCATGACTTATTTCACTCTCCTTCCCGCCAAAACTATACCTTTTTTATATTTTATTTTATTGTATTTATTTATTTATTTATTTCACCTTTTCTTCATCCTGATTTTTTTCTTCTTTTTTTCCATCCCTGCTCTCGTACTCTTCTTCTTTTTTTCTTTTCTTTTATTTATTTATTTATTTGTTTTTTTCACCCTTCCTTCATCTTGTCTGTGGGAAACTTATAAGTGCATATTATAGATCCTCCTCCTCCTCCTCCTCCTCCTCCTCCTCCTCCTCCTCCTCCTCCTCCTCCTCCTCCTCCTCCTCCTCCTCCTCCTCCTCCTCCTGCTTCTAGAGGCTTCTAGAGGCTTGCAAAACGCACTGCATATATCATGTTGGTTATGTGTTCAATGGTTAGCCTTCCACCTGCCGACCATTGATGACCTTCACTGACTTCCTCCTCGTCCTTCTGTTTCTTAATTACGAGCAACAAGTGGATTATGAGATAGTTATCCCAGTAATACTTGTATAATCGTTGTTGTTTTTTATTCTCTCTCTCTCTCTCTCTCTCTCTCTCTCTCTCTCTCTCTCTCTCTCTCTCTCTCTCTCTCTCTCTCTCTCTCTCTCTCTCTCTCTCTCTCTCTCTCTCTCTCTCTCTCTCTCTCATTCACACACACACACACACACACACAGACACACACACACACACACACACACACACACACACACACACACACACACACACACACACACACACACACACACCGTTCAAAGACCCTGCATGCCTACATCACCGCCTCTGCTGGCAATGAAATTATCGAATCTTCAAGCTGCATTGATACACTTCAGATGCACGGACGGCGTTCTCGAGGAGTTCTTTTGTCAACAGACTGTGACTCCTCATCATCTTCTGTAAGGCCTTGTCCTCCACGTAATTTGTTTGCGAAAGGAAGGTATTGTGTTGGCAAGCAAGAGACTCACACCTTTCCCTCCTCCTCCTCCTCCTCCTCCTCCTCCTCCTCCTCCTCCTCCTCCTCCTCCTCCTCTTCCTCCTCCTCCTCCTCCTCTTCCTCCTCCTCCTCCTCCTCCTCCTCCTCCTCCTCCTCCTCCTCCTCCTCGGGCGTCAAGGGGGAGGGGGCGGGGCAGTGGCCAGCGGGTATATAACACTGTTCGCCGCGTCTCGAGTCACAAGTCTCATCTTGACTGCCACGAGGACACACATTTCCTCTGCCCCGCCGCCTTTGCCACACGTGCTCCCTCAACACACCACGCTAACATGGCACCCTCAAGCCTCATGCAGAGAGTGGCTCTCGCCCTGGCGGTGTGTTTGTCGTGCACGGCTGCCATACCACCAGGCGTGCTACCGTTCCTCGGTAAGTAGGTGATGGGGATGAAGCCGCTACTCTCCTGATGGTCTTAGGGCTGTCTCCCTCCTGCTGGGGGTGAAGCAACTCCCCTCTGCGGGATGAATCTACTCCCCTCTTCCCTTCCTGCTGAGAGGGTGAAGCAATTTCCATCTTTGGGATGAATGTACTCCCCTCCTGCTGGGGATGAAGCTCCTTCCATTTTGCTGATTGTAGGGTGATAGAGATGCAGGTGAGAGAGTAGTTTATGTAGGTGATGCAAGCATTTCCAAGCGGCGAGAATGGTATACTGTAAAGTTCACCATGACACGCTCCTCAATATCTGTGGAGGCTGCCCTTCCCATCAATACTCAACCCCTGCCCCAATAGCTTCGTAGTGAACGATGGAAATGTTATTGTTTTGTTGTGTGTGTGTGTGTGTGTGTGTGTGTGTGTGTGTGTGTGTGTGTGTGTGTGTGTGTGTGTGTGTGTGTGTGTGTGTGTGTGTGTGTGTGTGTGTGTGCAAACACCCTTGTTGTTACGTTTCATTTCGTGTTTTATATTTTTTTCCTTCTTTTTTCAGGACGGCAAAACGAGGTGCCTCAGGATGAAGTGCTTGATTGTTCACCGTCACCAGATGGCAGTCCTCTCCCTGTTGGGTAAGTTCCTGCGTTCCTCCCTACCCTCTCCTACACACCGTGCTCCTTCTTCTTCTCTCTGCCAAACTCACCTTTTGGATTCATAAGCAAGTAGAGAAAGTTTTCGTGCACGCTTTTCTTGTAATAACTAAACCTCGATGACTGTTTTGGTATTCTGATCCACGTGTAAACAAATCTATATGTATAATAGGATAGTGGTGATGATCCCTTTCAGGTGTCAAGAGAAGACTCAGTTGATCACCTACGGGAACCCTGGGGATGAGTCTGTGTTGGAGGTGGTGGAGGGGGACGAGGACGTGACTGTGGTGGAGGACGAGCATGCTGGCACCTTCGTCATCCGGGTACCTAAGCAACAACTGTACAAGAGTAAGAAGTGTTTTTTCCGCCACATCTACGTCGCAGAGTTGGACATGTAAGTATTTTAACGCTTCATACAGCATCAGGAGGCCGTGAGGTGGTTGTATGTGTAATGATTGCCTCGTATGCACCAATCACTCATTCATTCATCTATCACAACACTCCCGATCATTGTGTTGTTGTTTGAGTACTGTGGAAAAGCTGTACCGAGTTTTAGTTTGTTCAGTTTTGGGCTAAATTTACCTGTTCTTTCTTCTACAGGTGTGTGTTGCCTCGTTACCGCTACCAGCCAGGAGCCTTCAAGTACCCAGGCTTGACTGCATACTTCCGTCGTTAAATGAAAAGGTTCACAGCTTACGATTTGGTATTCTATATGATGATAATGGCAATAACTTGGTATTAGATATTAGATTGCAACAGTATATACAGTATTAGCAAGGATCCTTTTATATTTTTTCTATATAGTCTATATATATGTATGCATTTGTATATTTGTTATATTATTCTTTGAAGTATTGTAGTATTTTTTAGAATCAAGTTGTTTATTTGATCCCATTGCATGATGAGGTGTGTTGAAAATGTGTTGCTTCGAGGACTCATTTGAAAATAGTGAAGCATTCCCTGAAACAATTAGTTTTCTGCAAATCTTGAAAGAGTGTTGTATTAAGGCCGCGACTATAATATTTTCTTGCTCCCTTTTCCTTTTTCTCTATTTATTCATTTATTTATTGTTTCCCCCTATATCTTATAACTCTGTGTAATGTTGTGGATATGCGGGAGTAGAGAGGGGGAGGGTAAGCGTAAGCCATCAAATGACTCGTAATGGTACAGTATTCATAACAATACAGAAGTTAATTTATCAAACCAATCCCATACGAGAATATCGTTAACTCGTTGATTACTACGCAGCAGCCTCCTTTATCTTACTACGATCATGGTCTTGGTCTGTTCTGCTCGCTCATCACCACATCAAATTGATCACAAAGACTCTTAGTTTAGACAAGAGCAGTAACGATGTCGGTATCGATCACTCCGTCCCTGGGCTTACCGCAAGGGGAAACTAGTAGCCTTCTCTGTTTGGTTCCTCTTTTCTTCGTCGTTCTAAAGTTTAACCGCAGACTGGACTTACACGGTGAGCTTTTTTCCTCTCTTGACTTTGAAAGAAGTTCAAAGTGCGTAAAGGTGTTTGATAGTGATGAATTGTGAAAATACAAGACGTTCTTTTTCCCCTCTTAAAAGGTCAAATGAAGGAAAGACAGTATGTAAGCGACTTTAATGTTTAGATGTGCTCATGTTTATCATATTTGTGGGTAAGGTTGATAAACACACACACACACACACACACACACACACACACACACACACACACACACACACACACACACACACACACACACACACACACACACACACACACACACACACACACACACACACACACACACACACACACACACACACACACACACACACACACACACACACACACACACACACACACACACACACACACACACACACACACACACACACACACACACACACACACACACACACACACACACACACACACACACACACACACACACACACACACACACACACACACACACACACACACACACACACACACACACACACACACACACACACACACACACACACACACACACACACACACACACACACACACACACACACACACACACACACACACACACACACACACACACACACACACACACACACACACACACACACACACACACACACACACACACACACACACACACACACACACACACACACACACACACACACACACACACACACACACACACACACACACACACACACACACACACACACACACACACACACACACACACACACACACACACACACACACACACACACACACACACACACACACACACACACACACACACACACACACACACACACACACACACACACACACACACACACACACACACACACACACACACACACACACACACACACACACACACACACACACACACACACACACACACACACACACACACACACACACACACACACACACACACACACACACACACACACACACACACACACACACACACACACACACACACACACACACACACACACACACACACACACACACACACACACACACACACACACACACACACACACACACACACACACACACACACACACACACACACACACACACACACACACACACACACACACACACACACACACACACGGATATCCACAGATCTGTTTACTTACACGTACTAGGTCCTCTCCCGCTCCCTTCCACCTACGCCCAACTAGGCCTTGTATAAGTCTAAGGCTGTAGAGGTTATCTTGCTGTCATCCCCGCTGCGTTAACAAGCCGCACCCGCATACATTTACTTGTCTCTTGGTCCCTTGTAACATTTAGCTTAAGTCGGTTTGGAAACAGCGATCAGAATACTAATAAGATGATAAAGACGCTATCAAAGAAAGAAGCGCTGTTTTAATTGAGTCCGCAAAACGAGTGATCACAGGTTAAGTGATATGAAGTTATTATAGTTTCTCAGATTTGTTTTATCATTATAATGTATTACTGATTCATAGTTGTGGCGTAAGGAATGCATGGGTGTGTTACTTGTTGGTTTCATTTGTGTTACTTTGAAGAGGGAAATAAGTTATCATGCGTGAAATACATCATGTTTCTCAGGCTGACTCATTGACACTCAAGCAGCCTGGCTTAACTGATGCGAAGCACTCAATCGGTCATCTTCACAAGTAGAAGCCTTGCAATCACAGAAACAAATACTTGACTTAGATATAAAGTACTACTGAAAATATTTATGAAAACTAAGAGAAGACATATAAACCTTTGAAAAGAGTCACACAAACACACCTACACACTTATACGCTGACGAAGATTACTCATGACACCGACATTAATCATCAGTCATATGACTCTTGGAAAAGCAACCCGTTACGGTGTTAGGCAACTGATCAAGGGTTGAATGGATGTAAATAACCAGTGAAGAAAGGAATAGGAATACAAATAATAGGACAAGGGGAAACGTCGTAAATTAAGAGGAAAAAAAGAAGGAAAAAATATTATGTGCGTACATCCACGACCTCAGTTGTTGACAAATAGGAAACATATGTTTTTGTAAATTAAGACGTTAATGTCCTGTTACTCCGCTTTTGGAAACTGTATTAACATATATACATGATGGAGGAAAAGAGAATATATGTCTTATTTACATTGTTTCCCCGATTAGTTTAGTTAATAACAATTGTAGATTAAGATACGGTAAGAATATTAAGTCAGGAAACACAACAACGATATTTTCCTTCATAATCATCTGTTTAAGGAAAGACGGAAACACGGCTATCACATGACTATAAATTGTCAACCGCGAAGCTGACGTGACCTTTTCATGAATTAATTAAGCAATCGCGTCATAGTCTAGTCATAGCCAGTCATAGTCATAGCCTTTAGTGTCATAGCGTTGAAACCTTTAAGTGTTAGTTCATAGTGTTCATATTCACTCAACACGTTCAGCAGAAGTCCACGAAGCCACACAAACCGGACACACTGCATGGATAGAGGACAAACACAAGATCCCGTTCAGAGGCTCCGTGACCTTTCTTTGAGGGGAAAATAGTAAAGTGCTGGATTGTGTGCCACCTTTCCTACCTGTCATGATCGTCCACAAGATCAGATGTGCTATTATTCGTGTCCTGTGAACCGTGTGGACGTTAAAGTTTAGGTAGTGGTTATTTAGCTGACATTCACAGCATAATAGAATCCAATGCTGTTTCGCTGATATTCACACTGATGGCTAATTATGATTAATTCATGCTGTAAATATGCTCCGCCATGTTTTTAGAGTGACACTGTATATATTACTTAAAAGAAAGTTCCTGCTGTGATAATGGAGGTGAAATTTGAGAAGCCGTCTTATCTGCGCATGCATTAAAAAGTTCTCAACCTTCTTTCAGTACCGTGAAGGTGAAGGGCATTTCTAATAAAAATCTAGTGCCACTTGATAACCTTGTACTACTATAAAGCTATGACGTCAAGTGGTGTTAGATCTAGTTTAGGAATGCAGATTATACATTAGTAGAGTCTGTTTTTACCATAAATGCGGTTTTATGCGTTTTGTATTGAAATATTTATCTTCATGGCTCATAGAAGGCCATTGTGTTGTGTTATCTTCGGTTGTTTTTTGTACTTCTAATAAAAATCTAGTGCCACTTGATAACCTTGTACTACTATAAAGCTATGACGTCAAGTGATGTTAGATCTAGTTTAGGAATGCAGATTATACATTAGTAGAGTCTGTTTTTACCATAAATGCGGTTTTATACGTTTTGTATTGAAATATTTATCTTCATGGCTCATAGAAGGCCATTGTGTTGTGTTATCTTCGGTTGTTTTTTGTACTTCTCTTAAACATATTTTTTGTTGAGTCGTTTTTACGGGTGACTTATCGTTCTGGTGTTAATATGTTTGCGGAAGATATCTGTCGGTGTACCTTTTGTCTCCTGATCTAGTACATGCGTGTGGCTTGGCACGTATAACCTAGATCAGGGGGTGGCCGAAGCCTTGACTCGTGAGTAATGAAGTTGTCCAGCGGAACTCGTGACGCGCGTTCACCAACTTACAGGAAACATAAGTATCTCAATAAAAACTGCCGCACCCATCACCCCATCCTCCCCCATCCTACTCCCCTGTAATATTAATTGTATTTTCGCTGTTATACACAATTGTTTTTTTAATCACTTATCCACACTCAGGTCTTATATATTTTTCGTTTCAATTTACTGCGCCTGGCCTAAGAAAACAGGATGTATTCTGTTGGATACTTCTTGAAGGGGAAGTGGTTGTGTGTATCGTATGATCGAGAATATTTAAAAGAAAGTTGAAACATTTGCGTTCCCTTTAGAGAAAATGTAAAAGGAGGAGATATATTTGACATTAATTATATGGTTGAGATAGAAGTTTGAAATCATTGGTCGTTCATAGTGGAAGGATTTCTTATGAACTAAAAAAAAAAAAAACATGGTAGCCTTGATTACGTATATCAAGAAGCGAAAAAATCTGGAGTTTAGCCACACTACTTTCATATAGTTATACCTTAAACACATTTTCTATAACACTCCCTCCCTCATCTCAATCCCAGACCTCCCTTCGAAGCTCTTCACACTAGCTTCCCCTTGCCTGTGCTCCTTCCCACCTTCCCATCACTACCCAACCCCCTGCTTTCACGTCGCTCGGTGAATGCTTAATAAGATCATGGTATTCGTGTATGTAAATTCTCGCCTACATGGAGTCACCGAGAACACACGTCACAAGGTGGGCTGTGTTGGAGGACAAAGATATGACGAGAGAGGAAAAGTATACTAAACATTGCGATATATTTACATGTTTTTATTAAATTAATGCATCCTCTATAGTTTTCTCATTCGATTGAGATACATATAAAACTATAATAATATTGTCATATCACACATTCTTTATAATTTAACATTTTTTGTCTTTTATAATTGTAGTTATAAAAAATTAAATACTTAGTCATTGACACGTGACCACTCAAAAAAGTATTACCCTATATGTATACGTGTATTAGAAAAAAAAAAAATTAGTTTATGAAATGAGATGAAAAAGAGTATTTAGTTCTTTGTGGAAGTGTGAGGTGTATGGACAGAAAAAAACTTGTAGATAAAGAGAAAGAATAGATGTATGTAATGTACGTTAATAGGAAAAATGAGAGAGATAAATTGAGAAATACCATGACAGACAATGAAAAATAATGTATTGTAATTTACTTTTTGTCCGAATACAATACTTGTCCATAACCAACTATATACGACATGAAGGCAATGCAAATTAAATAAATATGAAGCTAATGTCATACACACACACACACACACACACACACACACACACACACACACACACACACACACACACACACACACACACACACACACCTTTCTACCTTACCCTTGTTATGGTGAGGTGAGGAGTGCCTCAAGCGAGACGTGAGAGGCGGAGGGAGGGGATGGAGGAAGGAAAGGAAGAAGGGAGAAAGTTTCGCGTGGAAAGTTAGGTTATTGCACCAAGTTATTGAACTCCTCTACCCTCCATCCATTATCTCTCTCTCTCTCTCTCTCTCTCTCTCTCTCTCTCTCTCTCTCTCTCTCTCTCTCTCTCTCTCTCTCTCTCTGTGTACATGATCAGCACCTAGAAGAACTGTCGCTCCTTTTAAAGTGTCGTCCCTCTAATACCCTGGTTTCTTGCGCCTCTGTGATTTGATTGGCCACTCTTCAGGCTCAAGAGGAGGTGGTGGGTTCCTGTCAAGGCAGATCCCAACCTCAGGCACCCAGATTTCCCACGAAGGACACTTTGGCTTCTCATATTCTCCCACTTCGAGTATTGTGACCACTTCTTTCTCGTCCTCTTTCTGTTTTTCTTGTCCCGGCTCGTTGTCCGTCACAGTGTCCTTCACCAAGTGGTCCGCAGCCTCCACACAGCTGAAAGAATAACATTTATAAGCACAGGAAAAACGTGCATCATTGTGGTCTTCATGTCAACAAAAACAGGTTCATCATGAGACTTCATGTTAACTTTTAATGTCAGGTCATTCACCGTGTATTTACCACATGGGTTCGTGGCATTTGACGTTTATGTAATAATAATTTATTTATGTTTAATCTTACAATGTTTAGAAACTTTGGACGTTTATTTTACGTTTATTATTTGTTTTAGCTTTCTCTCTATCTTCAATACATTATTATTGTTATTTTTTGTTCTCAATATTGATGTTCTGTTAAAAGGAGACCAATCTAGAACATAAGATTAGAGAACATTAATTACCCTGTGAGTCGTTAGGGTTAGTGAGAGAGTAAGAAGAGAAAGGAATCACTCAAGCTACTCACATGTCCAGCTCACTAACGTAGATCTCGAAGGGAGTGCACTGGGGCTTATCACGAGTAAACTTTTGCGGTAGTCTGATAGCGTAGGTCCCCGCGTGCTCGTCCTCCACCACCCTCACATATCCTGGCTCCTCCTCCTCCAGTTCCAGCACCGTCATCTGCGGGAATCTCTGAGCTGCACGTCTCTCCTCCTGACGGCACCTGTTGAAACGAGAGATACTTCCTAGAATAGCTACTCGAATGGCGTGGGGAGGTGAGGTATGAATGAGTGGGTGTGAAGGTGGTACGTGGTCATGTCCGGGAGGGAGGGAGGGGTATGGAGGGGAAGGTATAATACTGTTTCATCATTTTGTTGCCTTTACGCATTGTACTCCAACATTGCTGAATAGTGTGAATGGTTTTTCCTCTCCTTTTCTATGTCGAGGAGCTGTTACACAAGGAGAGGGCATCTGGCGTTTCCTAGGTGTGGCAAGGTGACCTAAGGTGATTGTTGTCTTACGTTGTGTGGTTAGGAAGTGTGTTGCATCACACATTGACCAACTTACCTTTATGTACATTGAATAGTACTAATTTTTTTTATCATCACCACTGGCATTATCATTTTCACCACCACCACCATTATCACCACCACTTAGTCAACAACAACACCTACCTCGTTATCCTTCTATACCTGCTTCCGTTAAGTAATAAAGGTAAGGATGTCCGTCCGTGACTGACCTCCAGGTGTGGGTGGCCGAAAAAACAAGGCCGTGTTATTGACAGTAAGCTCAGGTAAACTAAGCTTACTGTACATGAAGGCTGAGCAAGGCGAAGAATGTGGTGAAGGAGAACAGAAGGAAGGAAGGAAAGGAAAGGGAGGTGGAGAAGAGAAGAACATAGAGAGGGTATAGTAAGGAAATGGAAAAAGAGAGGAGAGAGAAAATATGGGAGAACTGAGAAGAATAAGGAAGAATAGAGGACAAAAGCAGAGGAAAGGAGTAATGGGAGGAGGTTACACCTTTTACCTGTTGAGTGTAAGTTAGGAACACTCACCTATAGGAGTCGTAAGAACCGTAGAGAAGAGAAGGACAGTCAAGCACACGTCGGATCCAGCTCACTCCTCGCCCATCTGCAACACAATATAAGATCGTGATAATTCCATATATACACCTCCACGCACCTCAACACCCACACCAACGCACCCCAACCCTCACCCCCAACACCGTGTACCCAGTGATCTGCCCGCATGATTTTGAGATACGCAGATTACTTGTACATCGTCACAAATACCGAGTAAGAAAAAAAAAACTAATATGTTATAAAAAAAAAGTGTGTTGACCTTGAAAACCTGCTCACCGCTTATCCACATCAGCTTACTGTTTATCCTGCGTGTGGACAGCAAGACGACGTGCATGGGTAGGATAGCACGTAAGCAAAGAAACAAGCAGACAGATATAAGACGTCACAGCTATACCCTACATACCGCACCATGATATTCACAATGCAAACTAACTCCTGAAGTATGATTAGACATGTTGATATCATTGAAGGAACGTTAAAGAGAGAGCGTTTTATACTTTTTTTACGTACAGGAAGTTGGAGCATAACAGGAAGGACGTCATCTAGTCTGGAACTCTCGTATTTGTGAATTTATTATTGACATCCTAATTGGTTTACATGTATGGTTGCCAGATCTGATTGGCCGCTACGATTGTTACATTAAATACCACAAACTTGTCAGACACAGTAGTATAGCACCACACTGATGCTGACTAACTGACTGACACTTGCCGAAATAGTAAGTTTAAATAAGTGACAGCAAGTAGCGAGGGTAAACTACTAGACTTAGACTGATAAAATGTCTACTTCACGCTATACGAGTAACTTTCTTTTCTCAGACTTGATCCTATGATTTGCCGGCAAGTGGGACGTGAGATAGCGACGTGCAGTGGTTGGCCGTGACCTGCTCGGAAGCCACTCAGCACATGCTCGACCAGATTTACTTCACTTCCGTACAGACAGATACAGACAGAAAGATAGACTCCCTAACTGGCTGACAAAAAAAACAGAAAAATCAGATATACATATAGACAAGCATACTGACATACTAATAAGAGGAATGAATAGGTAAATATAAAAAGAATGTATACATAAAGAATTAATTGTCTCATTCTGTAAAAACGAGGCATAAATGAGACGCTAATTACGATCGTCAGCATTCTTGAGCCGCTGCTTTACGATGTCATGCACTCCAAGTATTCCCATAACGCCTCACAAGATCAAAGGATGCTAGTATTAAAGGCTTCACGACCTCAGCTGTGAAGGGTGAGAGGAAGCTTGTCAAGACCCGCTGATTGAGAAAGTACAACGTAAATAGACAGATAGATAAATAGGAAGACAGATAGATAGATAGATGAATAGATAAAGAGAACAAATGGAGAATACAGGAAGTCGTCCTTGTTAGATGAAGAAATTTGTTTTTCTTATATTTTATCTTATTAATGTATGTGTGTGTGTGTGTGTGTGTGTGTGTGTGTGTGTGTGTGTGTGTGTGTGTGTGTGTGTGTGTGTGTGTGTGTGTGTGTGTGTGTGTGTGTGTGTGTGTGTGTGTGTGTGTGTGTGTGTGTGTTCCCAGAAAAAGAAAAAAAATACTGCGATATAAACCGGTAAGAGTTGTGAGGCGTATCTCGTCCCATTACACACACAGTATCAGCTGCGTTGTCTGTCGATTCCTTGATAGTCGACCTTACGGACTTATGCCTTGATTTTTTCCACGTCAAGGTATCAACTGACCTTCGTTACCTGACTCATCGTAAGAAACACTACTGACATACCCACGCACTTGTTTGGGGCATCATTAGAAGGTTTAGATTATTGGGGAATTCCACGTCCGTCGGCCCCATGCAGACAGGCCGAGGTAAACAAACTGGGAGGCCTCTGATCGCACCTCTGACTCACGTTTATAGTCAGCTGTTTCGACGAGGGACTGACTCACACATGTTTAGGCAGTTGTGCAAACTTAGCAACTGAGATAAACATGTGCATTTAGTTGTAAAAAGTTTTGCAGCTTGATATGTATGTTGATAGCAAATTTAAATCTTGTATGAGTTAAAAATAGTTATAATCATGCGTTTAATTGAACACGTCCTGTAATTATGTTTTGTTATTAGTTTATTTGTTATCCTTGCCTCAGCATTATTTCAACTTGAGGCAATTAACATTTGGCCTTTCATTATATGTAAGAAGTAGTTATGTAATGATCGTGCAACGCAAAACACAAGACTTGCCTTCGGTATTGTAACATTGCGGTACTCGGCTCGGCTCTATACCTTCCCTCGCCTCATGTGCCGTGGCTGCCCAACCCTCACTCGGCTGTTGACGGGTCGTAACACACCATCCTTTCTAAACACATGTGCTGGCGGTATTTCTTTGTCGGTCGGGGGTATGGTTATAAATCTTCGTGCACTGTGTAGACATACATAGCACGTAGTACTCGTATATTTTTACGACTAATTGTAAACAAATGCCTAGTACTTTTATTTGTAAGGAGTGTACTGTACTCCTCAAAGTTTTATGTTTTATGCAGAGCAATTTTGCCTCATGTGTTGTGCTATATTTGTATTCCTTCCTGCGTGCGCCTGAGCTGGTTTTGCATTATATTTTGGTACTGCGAGAACCACCTCCGTGTATACTGAGCGTCAGGCTGGCCGGCACGTGGAGCTCAAACAGCAATGGTCTGCCGCCTTGCTGGGTTGTGAGGTGCAAACATATCAAACGTCGTAAGCAAAATTAGACTTCACCTATTGAGCTGCGGGAGGAACACAGTGAAGCAAGAAAAGATTGGTTTGTCGTCTTAGTAGCAATGGATATGCAGGGAGGGCGGCCAGTAGTGGGTGTGTGACGGATAGACAACTAACAGATGCCTTCAGTTGAACATGTGCTGACATTATCAGAAATGTCATGAAGCGATGAGTCACCCATGAAATGATATCCCATCACTACCTCCTCACGCGCAGCTGTTTTTCCAATGTTCTTGTGAATCACGCACGACCTTCGTCCAGTCTGCTGACATGGTAGGTTGTTACCGGAGGAGCAGTTCTCTTTTTTTTATGAGGGTGTAGGTTGTGCAGAGGAAGAACCAGAGGAATAGTGGTTGTCGTTTAAGAGTTCGTATCACCTTTCATGTATGTGTTCCTTGCGCGGGTATATGAATCATCCTATTTTGTGTGTTTTTTTATAGTTACGAAACGGATTTTTGTAATCGTATAGTACTTAAGTGATGGTGAAATTACAAAATAATATGTTTTTGCTATGTCATTATTCCTTATGTAAGACTTCATTGGATAACAAGAGGATGAAATGACAGAATATTTTCCTTCTCAACTGTAATGCGTCTATAAGAAAACTTCAGCCAAGTTTCCACGTCACGTCAACGAAAAACCGAGATCTTTTAAAATGAGGAGTTTTCAATTTCACGACAGACAGCAATCATGTGTGCTGCAAAACCTGAAGCAAAGAAAATCCATTATCGTTCAGGCACGAAGACAAAGGAAACATACAGGAGTGGGTTGACAGGAACACATTCTTAGGTAGCTGAGTGGACAAGGTTTTTCGATCACAACACCACACCACTGACCACTCTAGGAAATGGAGATATTTTCCCAAACATGAAGAAATAGGATCGAACTCTACAAAAGCCTGTCACTAAGATTGAAACAGGACTCTATCACTTGGGAGCCAGGATACAGGAGGAGAGTGGTTAAAAACAGCTCCGGAAGTGACTACATCAGCTGTTCTGGAGTCGTGTGAAAGAGGAAAACATCGACTGAGTGACTGATGTAACCATGATGTGGCAGCGTAGTCCAAGAGGAAGTGGATTATGGATGTGTCAGAACTTGTCAAGCATTGCACACATACGTCAAGCGCGTGGCCCCGCATGGCACTAATGTCAGACAACTCAAAGCCTGTGTAGACCCACCCTCGCCTTGGTAGGAGTGTCACGGGCAGCCTAAGACCTTCGTAGCGCGTAGTTAAGGCGTACTGCAGGGAAGTATTTTTTTTTCTCTCTCTCTCTCTCTCTCTCTCTCTCTCTCTCTCTCTCTCTCTCTCTCTCTCTCTCTCTCTCTCTCTCTCTCTCTCTCTCTCTCTTCTCAGCTTCAAACGCGCTAGTCATGAGAAACTGTGGAAAGTTAGTTTTTTTTTTCTCGTGTCAATACAAACATCAAGTGGTATTGTTGTTGTTGTTATTATTATTATTATTATCATTATTATTATATTATTATTATTATTATTATTATTATTATTATTATTATTATCATTATTATTATTATTGTAGTAGTAGTGATCAAGTATCAGTAGCAGGAGAGGATCATCGTGTCTCATCTAATGGTCTTTCCCTTCATGCATCAGAAACGAGTGGTTGTACCCGATACCCCAACCCGCCCACCCGCCCATCAACCCACCCGCCTCCGCCACCCAGATAGCAACCAATGAGAGGGAGAGTGCCGGATGCAACACTCATGATTGGCCCATAGGTAAGGCGGACTTTCACCTCTGTATCCTTTGCACCATCGTCTCTGGCTTTGTCACCACCACCACCACCATCACCATCACCATCACCACCACCACCACCACCACCACCACCACCACGATCATCACCAACAACAAAAGCCTGTCTACTAATTTACTGGGTTGGTGTGTGTCCTCTCGTCAACTCGTGTCATTTCCAACACACTTTCACTCTTAGCGGGAAAAGTGTGTCGGTGGTGTAGCTTAACCTGGCGGTGGCCTTGGCTTTGACCTGAAGGAGGGGGAGGACGAGGAGGAGGAGAAGGAGGAGGAGGAGGAGGAGGAGGAGGAGGAGGAGGAGGAGGAGGAGGATTGTTGTCCCCCTAACCAGACCATCACCACAGCTATATAGTCAAGTCTCGCTGCTACATGTGACGGGATCAAAGAGTCTCTCAGTGGGAAGGCACGTGGTTGGGGACGGTTAAGGGCAGGGAGGGGGACAGGGTGGGGGAAGGTGTGTCATGAACGTTGTACAGTCTCATTAGATGGCGAGTGCAGGAACCAGCTGACCAACGCGAGTATAGGAATTTTACAATGATCACGGAGGCGGATATGTATGTACACGTTTGTTATTTCTTTGTGTCTTGGATAGAAAAATAGTTGAAGGAAACATGACACGACGCGAAGGTTAAGAAGGTTGATCGCATCGCAAGTCAGGAATAGATCAAATGTTCAACGCGTGGAGGAAGAGGAGGAGGAGGGAGAGGAGATATAGAGAGAAGAGAGACTGTTTGGTGTCTTTCTCTCCTTACTCTCCTACTAATCCGTCTGGTCTGGCATATAAAACAGTATAAGTGCATGAGGTGCGATGCTTGAGGGTAAAATCATCCTTTGTGGTTTAGCCCAGAACACCACTTTCAGATTCATTCAACAGACACATGGTCAGTGAGAAGCAAGCTGCCATTATCACCTTGTCGGTCACTGCCACACGTATGGCTACTACACCTTCACCGTCACACACACCACCTCTGGCTACACCGGAAAGCTTAGTAGTAATCAGCCGGGCGAGGAAAAGGCGTTGGTGTTGTTGTATTATGTTGGTCACCGTGGGCTATGTGTGTGTGTGTGTGTGTGTGTGTGTGTGTGTGTGTGTGTGTGTGTGTGTGTGTGTGTGTGTGTGTGTGTGTGTGTGTGTGTGTGTGTGTGTGTGTGTGTGTGTGTGTGTGTGTGTGTGTGTGTGTGTGTGTGTGTGTGTGTGTGTGTGTGGCATTTCTAACCATTGTCTTCCCTCTTCCATATGCATGACAAGACGTTATCACTAAGGACACGATGCTGCCACTAACGCTAACGACCTTGGCTTCCCTTATGGTCTCCGTCAGCAGGGCACTTTGATAACACAGGAATAAAGAATAAACGTCGCCTGATATTACCTACTACTCCTGCTGCGGGCCGAGGTTAATATATATCTCAACTGTGCGTATAAAAAAACGAATGACCAAGTTCCGGTCAGTGCCTATGATCGAAAACAAGTCACACGCGTAAAAGTTGGTTCGGAATCTAAAATGATTATTGGACAAATTGCGAGACATAAGTTTGTTTAGCTTTCTTTTAGTACATCAGGTGTGCTACTTCAAGAAAACGAATACAGAACTATAAGAGAGAGATAGATAGATAGATAGATAGCGAGAGAGAGAGAGAGAGAATAAAAAAAGATTACTTACTGTTGAAAGGTAGGATGTAGGCAGGCAAGGTGACCACACAGGACACACACGCCAGAAGAACAAATGAGACTCGCATTCTGTATATCGGATGACGAATCAAGACGAAAACCACATCAACAACCCCGTCGTCATGAAGTTCTGGTAGTAAACACACACACGAGTCTCCTTAGCAGCGCGTCTCTTCAGCTTTCTCCTTGAGCGCCTTCCAAACAACTATATGAATGAGCCGAGCTGCTGACGTCTTATATACCCAGCCTAGAGAAGGGGGCGTGGTGGTAGTTAGTTGCCACGTATTATTATTTTTATTTTATATTTTTTTTTATCGAGTTGACTTTTGGTATGTGTGTGTGTGTGTGTGTGTGTGTGTGTGTGTGTGTGTGTGTGTGTGTGTGTGTGTGTGTGTGTGTGTGTGTGTGTGTGTGTGTGTGTGTGTGTGTGTGTGTGTGTGTGTGTGTGTGTGTGTCTTTCTATAAATCAAATATCACAATTTTTTTTTTAAAGATTTGTAATTGTTATGTGTCATGAGTCTTGTGTCAGTGTTTTAAATCTCGTGCCTTCCTTCCTTCCTTCTTTCCTTCTTTCATTCCTTCCTTCCTTCCTTCCTTCCTTCCTTCCTACCCTTTGCCCTCCTCTTCGTATTGCCTGACCTCTCATCTTCTCCAGTGTGTGTGTGTGTGTGTGTGTGTGTGTGTGTGTGTGTGTGTGTGTGTGTGTGTCTGCTTAAAGTATGAAGAAATAATGACCTTCTTGGCCTTGACTGTCGTAAATCTGTTTGCGTTTGAGAGAAAGAAAGATAGAGAAAAAAGAGAAAAAAAATTTTAAACTTAGATTAATGATGATAATGAGAAATAACTAGAGAGAGAGAGAGAGAGAGAGAGAGAGAGAGAGAGAGAGAGAGAGAGAGAGAGAGAGAGAGAGAGAGAGAGAGAGAGAGAGAGAGAGAGAGAGAGAGAGAGAGAGAGAGAGAGAGAGAGAGAGAGAGAGAGAGAGAGAGAGAGAGAGAGAGAGAGAGTATATAAATGTGTCAACTTAGATTAATGACCGTAATGAGAAACAATTAAATCACAGCATAACACGAATACATACATATAACAAAAGACGAACAGACAAACAGACACAATGCAAGAAACAGTCACACAACATAAATGATAACACTTAACAAACAAACAAACACCACAAACAAACAAACATCATCCACAAACATCCACCACCAACACACACACACACACACACACACACACACACACACACACACACACACACACACACACACACACACACACACACACACACACACACACACACACAAGTGCTATTCATATCTTTTTCATTCCTCACGTAAAACACTGATATCTAGAAGGTTGGCAGGTAAATAATCTTCACCCTCTCCCTTCTCTCCCTCTCCCCCTTCCCTTTCTCTCTCTCTCTCTCCCCCTCCCCCCCTTCTCCCTCCATGGTCGTAGTGAGTCCCCCAGCCTGCATCAGCACCGGATCTTGCTTGCTTCTCTTACCTTTCCTATGCATCTCCTTTACAAGTGTTATTCTCATACTTCATCTTGTCAACCACGTGTGTGTGTGTGTGTGTGTGTGTGTGTGTGTGTGTGTGTGTGTGTGTGTGTGTGTGTGTGTGTGTGTGTGTGTGTGTGTGTGTGTGTGTGTGTGTAAAGTTGATCCTGGACATGACACAATTACATTCTAAGGAACAACATGCTCATTAGGAGGAAAAAAGATTAAAAAAGAAAAGCCAAGGTCCAAAGACAAGAAGTATCAGCATAAAAAAAGGACAATTAATTTTGCATGACTCAAGAGAAAGAGTCGGAAAAAGAGTGTCCTTTTGTATAATTCACTCTCCCGCCCCGCACCCCAACACACACACACACACACACACACACACACACACACACACACACACACACACACACACACACACACACACACACACACACACACACACACACACACACACACACACACACACACACACACACACACACACACACACACACACACACACACACACACACACACACACACACACACACACACACACACACACACACACACACACACACACACACACACACACACACACACACACACACACACACACACACACACACACACACACACACACACACACACACACACACACACACACACACACACACACACACACACACACACACACACACACACACACACACACACACACACACACACACACACACACACACACACACACACACACACACACACACACACACACACACACACACACACACACACACACACACACACACACACACACACACACACACACACACACACACGTAGTACATAATCCCAAAATGAGAGAGAAACGCCACTTCATGACTCCATTTAGCGTGATAAATGAAGATCCAGATGTTTGAGAGTCCTTGAAGAATCATTACGATCGTATGCTTTTATTTCCTCCTTCTAGCTTACACAACCGTCATGTTTTTACTATAGATAAGTGAGTAATGTGAGGAGAGGAGAAAGAAATATTAGGAAGGGAATATTATATGTCTATCGTCACTCTCCTATAACAAATGTTTCTCATCTGTATGTAGAAAGTAAAGGTGAAAATATTGTTGCATCTGCATGATCAGGTGATGAGCAGATATATGGAAGTGTTTGTGTGTGTAGTAGAGTTATGGAGGTGTGCGTTATGGCTGAATGTACACACACACACACACACACACACACACACACACACACACACACACACACACACACACACACACACACACACACACACACACACACACACACACACACACACACACATTTATTGATTCATCATCATGATCAAAATCGTCGTCATCAATATCATCGATATTAATATAATAATTATCATAATCTGTTTTCTTCTTTTTGTAATCATTATTTTTGTTATTATCAGTATTTTTTTGTTATTATTGTTATTGTTATTATTATTATTATTATTATTATTATTATTATTATTATTATAATTATTATTATTATTATTATTATTATTATCATTGTTATTATTATAATTATTACTACTACTACTACTACTACTACTACTACTACTACTACTACTACTACTACTACTACTATTACTTTTTATCATCACCATCAACAACAACATCATTACCACTAAACTCCCTTGAGACAATACTAGTAAGAAAAGACCAGTAGGAGAGTCACGATGAGGGTAAATAATGCAGAGGATGAACCAACAGAAGCATGTGTTGTGAGTCTGCCCTTAAGTAACCCGCCCTGCTTATGGAGAGAAGTTAAGTTATCCCGGATCTAAGTAGGAAATGACAACCCATCTAGTTGTATGTAATGTGATCTGCTGTTGAACATGTGTTGTCAGTGAAGATTAATTTGTTAACTTTTTTTGTTATTCGCTCTCACTCTCTCTTACGGCATGAAAAGATTGAAGTATAATGATAGTATATGAACGGAATCAATGTTTATTATCCTCTTGATCAACGAAAAAAATTAAAGTAATGATGATATAAACTAACGGAATCAACTTTTTTTTTTCTTCCTTAGACAATGAAAATATCAAAGTGACAATATAGGAAAGGAATATATTGATACAACTATGTATATAAACAACCAAACCACACATTTCGCGGCCTGTATAGCGTCATAATACATCAATTAGTCTTATTCTACTGTAAGATTTCTACGAATTCATTAGCATAATATACAGTTTCCTTCCCACATTGTAATCCATATCATGAAGTTTCTATACTCGTTAAAATCTTAATTATTATTCAGAGGCAGAGTGAGATGGCGGTGGTTTGCCGTCTCCACCTATTGAGTCCATTTCTATAGGTCATTCTGAGGTAGCTTCCACGTGAACACTTCTCACTGTGTATTGGATGTTGGAAGGTTGTGTGAAATAGCAGTAAAAGGCATAGTACTCCCTGGCTTCGTTGATCGTCACAGAAAACGTGCGAATGTGGACCCTGCAATGTAATGTAATGTTCGCTTGGGTGTCATGTTGGTTTTTTTTGTCTTTTCGGTGATGTTAATGTTTTAGTGTGTTGATAGTGTATAGTAATGGATTATTGAACTGTTGTTGTGCCAATGTGTGCTGTTGGAAAAGCTCAAAAAGACAACAGCATTTGTCTACTAAAAAAAATGTTAATCTGTTTTCTATGGAGTACAATCGCTGTTTTTTTTTTTTTTTTCAAGGCAATAGTTAAGTTACAGATAAAAAAAAGTACGTATGTCATGTAAACTTTAAGTAGTATTTTGATAAATGTATAAACAGTGACACAGACGGACAGACATGTAGACAGATAGATTGACAGAATAAAAAGAGACCGAGCGTCAGACAAACATATAATGAATAGAAATTAAAAACTCTCTCTCTCTCTCTCTCCTCTCTCTCTCTTCTCTCTCTCTCTCTCTCTCTCTCTCTCTCTCTCTCTCTCTCTCAACAGCATAATAAGGAGAACAGACGACAGACGAAGGAAGGAACGCATGAAATTTCCCTCTCCGTTATACCCTTGCCTTTTTTAACCTCTGTGCCTTGCTCTCTCTCTCTCTCTCTCTCTCTCTCTCTCTCTCTCTCTCTCTCTCTCTCTCAGACGGCAAATGACAGGTTCCCAGCACTACCCAGACTCTGTGATGGATGATTACGCAGTTAGTGGGATGAAGGGGTGACCTAGGGCAGGGTGTAGAGGACATGCAGGAGTGGGTGGGTGAAGGAGGCAAGGCGTGAGGATGGAAGGATTGTAGGATTGAGGGTTTGAAGTATGTGATGATTTCCTCTTTTTTTTTTTTTTTTTTTTTTTTAATACTAATTGAGATGATGTTTATTATATTAATTTTTTTTTTTGTGTGTGTGTGTTTTATCTGTTAGTTTAAAATTATGTTGTCTGCCTTTTTTTTTTATATATGTGTCTGGTTATCTATTTGTCTGTCTATCTGTCCTTTGCATTGTGTCCTGTTTTTTTTTTTTTTTTTTCCTTTCCTTTCTTTCTGTAAATGTTTGTCTGTTGCTATAGGTATTCTTAATCATAATGACAGACAGCTGCAGTTCTCTCCTCTCTAATTTTTTCCTTTCTGTCTGTTTAGGTTAGTTTTATTTACCTCCTTATCAATATTCCTATCTTCTTTCCCTTTTTTAGTCCTAAGAATACTAATGATAATTTAATTACTACCATACCAAAAAGGGGTAATTTACGACCCTATAAACTGTATATCCATTATAACATTACGAATTAATGATAATTTAATACACATCACATAACAGGGTCAGGTGACGAGCGGATATTTTTTTTTTTTACGTATTTTTGTTCTCCCTTAGCCAGTACTCTTTAAATGTATAAATAAAAATGAATAAATAAATAAAACGTCAATTCACATCAAAACCGTTATTATAGGTTAAGGAAATGTGTGATAATTTCATACCAATTCAATCTCGTTCCTTGATACATATTTTTAGGTTAGGAAAAAAAATGCTACATACGTCTATACCTTAATTAGAAAATCTAGTTGTGTTTTTTCTTCCTATATGTTTGCGTGTCTTCTATTTTCAACCCTTTCCACATCCTCCTGGCCTCTTTCTCTCCTTCCTTTCCGCGAACGCAGGATTTGTCCGTGAAAAGTAACACCGTTGGACCGACTTCCTTTGTCCAACGAAATATTGTCTTCCTAATTGGGTTGCAGGATGAGGTAATTATATGTCTTAGTGTGGTGTGTCATGGTGGCTAGGACCATTTGTCTACTCTCTCTCTCTCTCTCTCTCTCTCTCTCCTCTCTCTCTCTCTCTCTCTCTCTCTCTCTCTCTCTCTCTCTCTCTCTCTCTCTCTCTCTCTCTCTCTCTTTCTCTCTCTCTCTCTCTCTCTCTCTCTCTCTCTCTCTCTCTCTCTCTCTCTCTCTCTCTCTCTCTCTCTCTCTCTCTCTCTCTCTCTCTCATCTTTGGGTCATCCTAATTGGTAGTAGTTAGAATTGATAATATTAAGGTCAACTGTTGTGTGTGTGTGTGTGTGTGTGTGTGTGTGTGTGTGTGTGTGTGTGTGTGTGTGTGTGTGTGTGTGTGTGTGTGTGTGTGTGTGTGTGTGTGTGTGTGTGCGTGTGTGTGTGTGTGTGTGTATGGGTGCGTGATGTCAGTGGTGGTGTGTATGGTGTAGCAGCTGATGATAATTTAGGTCAAGAAGATTCGTTTTATAGCCATCTCTCTATTTCTCTTTTTTTTTTTCTCTCTCTCTCTCTCTCTCTCTCTCTCTTTTCTTTTCAGTTCATCTGCGTCAGTGTGTGTGTGTGTGTGTGTGTGTGTGTGTGTGTGTGTGTGTGTGTGTGTGTGTGTGTGTGTGTGTGTGTGTGTGTGTGTGTGTGTGTGTGTGTGAGTGTGTGTGTGTGTGTTAGGAATGCCTGTATCCTTTCATTCTTTCTTTCTTAATTTGTTTTCTCTCTCTTTTTTTTTCTCTCTCTTTCTGAAAGTAATGCCGGAACATGCGTAAATAATCACATCTAAGGACAGAGAGGCCGAGAGAGACAGAAATATTAGCAAGGTCAGCACAAGATCAAGGGGGACGTTGAGACTACCGGTGAGTATGTGGGGGGGGGGGCTGGGGGGGGGTTGGAGTAAGCTGTTATAGGAAAACTTTCTCCCTTTCTTTCTTTTTAACGGTGGGAAAGTGAGGTGTGATTGTGTATGTGAGTTAAATGAATAATTATACATACTTATCAATACATCATCTTCAGTGGAGCCGATCATTGTATTGATAAAGTTACTCGTTACTCGCACGGAAAATATGTAATGGAAGGAAGTAAATGAGAGACGAAAATTTGAAATACTTGATAACGTTTTTTTATTTCAACATAATTAGATATTCTTTTTATAATGTTTCCTATTACTTTGGCAATGTCGGTTGTGTCATTTTTTCCTATTTAATGTCACGTGTCTGAGTCTAACGTCACTTCATACCAAGTTTCAAATAATCACAGTAGTTTCCGTTAGTTGCGTTACTTATTAAACAAAATGAGTAATGTTAACACACAGTTTGGCGTGTTAAAAAGCCCCAGTTTTTCTTAATATCATTGTATATCATTAGTTATTATTTATTATTTAATCATAGATATTTCCCCTTAAGATAATTGTTTGTTCTTACGCTCATGTATTACAAATATTTAATAAGTGAAAGATTTTGTTTTTTTCTTGCATTGTATTAATTTCGTTGTTGTTTTTTTCTACCGTGAAGAGAAATTACAGTAAATAAACGGCTATTATTGTATGTTAATTTGTATGTATGTTTGAAGGCAAAATTACACCATCATTTCCTTTCTCCATTGGGGCAACACTCGGCTCAGATACAATGAGTTCAAAGCATTAATTATTCCATTGTTTATTTATTCATTTATATGTCAATTCATTTTCAGTAACACCCAACTGAGGTTTATTGTTATTTTATTTATTTATTTATTTATTTTTTATTAATCGATTCACACCTGGACGAAGATGTTATTTTGTTTATTTATTCATTTATTCACCCATTTTTCATCTTCATCTTTAGTTGTCCATCGGTCAATGTTGATGTCCACAGTGTGCTGGATTCATAGGTTCGATTCCCGTGAGAAAAATGATGATGATGATGATAATGATAATAACAAGAATAACAATTGTAGGAATAAAATACAATCGATAGTTAATAATACTACTCATTATAATATCGGTTCTCTATTTCAAAGATTCAAAACCACTGGGAAATATATACTATGTCTAATCTTTTCATGACCGACGCACTATTTTTTCACAAGAAGGAATGTGAGGGTCAGGCAACTTACTAATGGGACAGCACTTCTCTCATCAAGATCCGTGTCAAGGCCGTGCTATCAGTGGCCTCTGCCATATACTTTATGGATGGGTACACACACTGCATTAACTTGACGAGACGAGCACAGTACTAACGTTACACACTCGTCAATGCATCACATCACAACGTTTGTACACATCTAGGCCGCGGATGAGGAGAAGGCAAACGGATTATTCTCTCTCTCTCTCTCTCTCTCTCTCTCTCTCTCTCTCTCTCTCTCTCTCTCTCTCTCTCTCTCTCTCTCTCTCTCTCTCTCTCTCTCTCTCTCTCTCTCTCTCTCCTTATCTATATATCTATCTCACCTTTTCCTTCTGATTATGGCTGTATGCTTGGGAACAAATATCAGGTGTGCAGTACAGGTGTAGAGGATTTCATGGGGGAAGGAGGACAGTTTGGGTAATGAAATGGAACAAATCGAAGTTTAGGAAAAATCATCAGGATAATACAAACCATATGTAATGTAAACGAAAAAAGAACATTTTATTGCAGAATTCAAAACAAGTGCGTACTTCAACATTAACATTTCATCTACCATTATTAATAACATAATTTTGTGGCATGCTTTATCACCTGGAAATTAATCAATGTAGCAATAATGTGGACATTTCTTATGGTGCTTCTAGCGAATTTTGGCTGAAATTTGAATCGTGCTTTTTTTTTTGTGGATGTGTGTGGAGGCAGGTGGCGTAAGGCAAGGCGCGCATCCATCACTCCTATACCACGGGACAGCATGGATGTGTACTGTCCTTTGTCTCCTTGTAATGATGGCTGATGGCAATAACGAAAGACAG
>JAXIVD010005160.1:0-30816 GCA_036785275.1 Cancer borealis | reverse complement strand
TGTGTGTGTGTGTGTGTGTGTGTGAGCCTCGCGTGTTCCGCCATCATTGGAACACAGAAATATGAGTCAAAAGAACTTCATTAGCGGACAACACTGATAATAAATTCAGCTCTAAACATTTTTTCCCACTGCCGCGTCTTGCACTAATGGTTTGGCTGATGCTCTGTCCTTAAACAACGCACATCACTGCAGATCCTTCACACACACACACACACACACACACACACACACGCACACACACACACACACACACTCAGGGCATGGGCTGGTAAGGGGTTAGTTGTCCTAGGTGATCTCATGTGTTGATCTATACTTGAGGCATCGAAGGTAGGCTAAGTTTACTCTGATAATGTAACGCGATCATTTGTTCCACTTGTACACAATCCTTCTCATTCATGTGTTGGTTATCTCCACTTGAAAGCCTCAAGAGGTGTTTACTAAGATACGAAACAGATAATGTTGCTCCTACGTCTCTACAATACTTCTCATTCATGGGTTGAATTATGTGTCGACAGGCATTGCACGCGTCTCATGATGGGTGGACGGCGTTCAGGTGTGGCGTTCAGGTGTGACGTTGAGCAGCACTGCCCCGCCGCCCGCCACCCTTCCCCTAATCATCGACGACAAACCATTACGCTGCTCCCACTGGTGGCATTTCAAAATCGATTCCATTGACTAACAAACCCACCTGTATGCATTCACCAGTAGCCATCGCGTCTACAGTGCATGGCGTGACTAAGCAGTCGATTCCACTCATTAACTTTTGATCAGACTCACCACCGCCATCCACATGGGACCATCTAACAGTGATTATTCCACCATGACCAAGCAGTCTTCCAACCAATGCACACGGATCCTTCTACAGTTAGTAATTCATGGCGCTATGATCCTTCTACAGTCGTTACATTTACTTCACGTGGAACTAAGTGAAGATGCTCCAGGTATCACTTAACACATTCTTGCTCATGTGTTGTTCCAGTCTGCATTTAGTTATTCACGCCGTGTGTTTTGGCATGACAGCATGTCTTATACCGTGACATGACTTGGCCTAATGTCACGGTGTACATATTATAATACTATGCACACGTTCCCTGGTCCAGCCGTGTTCACTTCATGAAAGTATTCTAACCCAACACTTCCACACACCTTATATCTTGACTGATAAGGGTTTCACGTCTCAGGACACACTGTACCTCACCTATACACAGACTCCCTCCTTCAGAGTTACAACCACGATTCCCTACTGGTGGTGGAGAAGGGTAGATAAATAGATAAATAGATAGATAGATAGATTAGGTTAGGTTAGGGACAGTCACGTGAAGGCTACACCCGAGGACCGCCCCGCCAGTCTCCTCATCATCATCATCAACAGAATCAGCCACGATTTAAATTTACAGACAGACTCGTCGGTGTCTCCAATTGAAACCTTCTCGTCTTCAATGTGGCATTATGGAGGTGAAGTCGGCAGCAAATGAGGTGGTTGTGTGCACTGATGGGCGGGGACACGAGGCACTGAGAGGGAACTGAGAGGGAAGAGTGGTGGAAGGAGACAGACGGAGGAGGAGGAAGGGTAAAGGAGACGGGGACGGGAACGGGAACGGGGCCGAGTTTTGGGAATGGGCCAACACGGAGAAGAGTAGTGTGTGGGGGGAAGGTGGGGGGAGGGGGGAAGGAGAACGTCCAGTAAGGAGAAATTTACACCTCCCTAAAGTTAGTGAGAAAGGGTGATGTGTTGTGGTGTGGTGTGGTGGGTGAGGAGTGGGGGAAGGGAGGCTGGAAGAAGCTATCCCCTAAAGTCCTGAGCCCCGAGCCTAGGGGACGGCGGGAAATAAAGGGAAACAGACGAAGGGAAGTGGAGGGGAGACTATTGAGTACCAAGGGGTAGTGTATAATAGTAAGCGATGACAAACACACACACACACACACACACACACACACACACACACACACACACACACACCCTGGGAGGCGGTGGTGGTGCCAGCGGCCATCTGTTCCTAGGTGCTAAGTCCTTGCTCCGTGCCCTCCCCCCTCATCCCACCGACATACCCACAAGTCCCTCGTGGGGGTCTGTGTGGTGCCCAGGTGTGTGTGTGTGTGTGTGTGTGTGTGTGTGTGTGTGTGTGTGTGTGTGTGTGTGTGTGTGTGTGTGTTCTGCATGGCACACAATGAAGGTATACGCTACATCATCATCATAATAATAATTATACTACTAATTTACTTCGACAGAAGGCATCGGCAGCATGAACATAAAATTTATTAATAATAATAATAATAATAATAATGTCATGAATCACCATTACACATCCAGCAGGAGCCACGAGTCCTTGGAACACACACAGGTTTACAGTGTATCTGAATAACACATGATTACACTTCAACCATACCAACAAACACACACACACACACACACACACACACACACACACACACACACACACACACACACTGCCTACATACAGGTGTGGAGGTATTTACAACACTACTTTACCCTGGCCCCTACACTCAGACTGCATTATAACTACACTCTACTGCTTTCTTAACCTTGTATGATGTGATTTAACACTACATTTCAAGACGCTTCGTTATCCTTTCAACGTTTGACCTATAAATTGTGCAACGTGTATTGATCCGTGTGCAATACTTTATACATTCCTTCCTTTTTCTTCTTTACACTCGATCCAGTGACCTTTATAACAGCCTCTGGTTTATCCATCGGTGACTTGATGACTTAATCTTAATGGTATAGACCGTTTTAACTGAGAGAGAGAGAGAGAGAGAGAGAGAGAGAGAGAGAGAGAGAGAGAGAGAGAGAGAGAGAGAGAGAGAGAGAGAGAGAGAGAGAGAGTATACGTGTAAATATTAGGTATCACTTTCCTATAGCCAATAATCCCCTCTAAGCATCGGTACTCCACACTCCTCCCTCCACTTTCCTTGAGTGAACAAACCTTATCAAACTTACACAACACAATGGTGGACAGTGTAAGCACAGCAGAGTAAAGGATGGTGTGAGTTACTGTACATAAAAGCCGTCTCTCCTAGTACCTACCTTAATTATCTTTATTGCTGTGACACTCCATATATAGGTGTCAGTCTCTCACTATTCATCCCATCCTACCCTACCCTGCCCATGCCCTACACCTTTTACACATTTCCTTGGCATTCCTCCCAAAATTGACATCAATTAACTTAGCTTCATGTGCTGAAATTTCTCACAACAATCAATTGACCCTTGCAATTAAATCCAAACTGAAATCATTGCAAGCATACTCATATAGCTATTCAGAGTACAGTGTGTGTGTGTGTGTGTGTGTGTGTGTGTGTGTGTGTGTGTGTGTGTGTGTGTGTGTGCGCGCGCGCGTGAGAGAGAGAGAGAGAGAGAGAGAGAGAGAGAGAGAGAGTGAGAGAGAGAGAGAGAGAGAGAGAGAGAGAGAGAGAGAGAGAGAGAGAGAGAGAGAGAGAGAGAGAGAGAGAGAGAGAGAGAGAGAGAGAGAGAGAGAGTGTTTGGGTCGATGTAAGCAACGAGAAAGACGAACCCCACAACATGCCCAGCGTTATCAATGTCAACATGTCTGCCTACGCCAGACTGTCTCCCACCCACCCACACCCACACACACACACGCACACGTACACACACCCACACAACACCTGGTTCCTCAAGATGAATGAAAAATGGCTTTAAATAAGTAGAAGCAGGAAAAATGAATGAACGAAAGAAGGATAACGTAAAAATAAAACCGGAAAATGTAGTTTATGCGGCAGAGAAGAAACAGACACGACACGACACGACACATTCCCTGTTTAGAACGATTTGAGTTTCCTCCCTGCACGAATTTCATTACTCAAAATCAACACACAACGAACTAAAAACATGAATTACTGCACTAACGTTTATACATCAAACATATACTATTTCACTAATTCCGCCAGTACAGTAGCTTAATATAAAAAAATCATTCCATTATCCACGAACGAATCCTACGAATGCAAAGAATGCAACTGGCAGTGAAAACATGGTAATAAATACAGTGACCGTGTTGGGAACGAGGGGAGAGTTGTAAAAATAAATGTTTGTCGAGCAAACCGTGCAGCTGGAAAACATTTGTACATCTCCTCATTACCTACGAGTAAACAAGAGGCAGCTGAGGGAGACTGGTGACGGTCACGCAATCAGCATCCAAACCAGCCATCTAAGTCAGCCCTTCCCCTTCCCCTTCCCCCTTCCCCTTCACTTAACGCTAATGACTCTAACACGATCAGTAAATAATTCACAATATTACAGTTGGCCGCAAAAATAATAAACAAAACATGTGACACGACGAAGGAAGATATATTAAAAACTATACTTGTGATGTGTTTTACCTGGCCAATGTACAACACAAGGAACGCTTGTCAGGACAACACAAGGGCGGTACACTTGTCAGGACAACACAAGGGCGGTACACTTGTCAGGACAACACAAGGGCGGCACACTTGTCAGGACAACACAAGGCGATACACTTGTCAGGACAACACAAGGGCGGTACACTTGTCAGGACAACACAAGGGCGGTACACTTGCCAGGACAATACAAGGGCGATACACTTGCCAGGACAATACGAGGGTGGAACACTTGTCAGGACAACACAAGGGCGGTACACTTGTCAGGACAACATAAGGGCGGTACACTTGTCAGGACAACACAAGGGCGGAACACTTGTCAGGACAACACAAGGGCGGAACACTTGTCAGGACAAAACGAGGTACACTTTTAAGTCAGAATACCCACAAACCTTTATTAATTCAATTTTTTATTTTTATTTTTTATAAATGACTGGATATTGCAAGCTTATATTTCCACATAGAAACACAATAGATATATTCTCGAGTGACATACAAGCGGGGTGTGTCGATCCAACCCAGCCTGACAATGTGTGTTCAGTCACCACCGTTGTTGGTGCTGGAACACTACAAGCACACCCACTCACTCGTGTGTACGTACGGTGCCCTAAGAAGCAGCCACACACACACACACACACACACACACACACACACACACACACACACACACACACACACACACACACACACACACACACACCAAGCAGCACATGTGACAAGCAGGCTGCAAACAGGAAAATCAATGTTGTCAAGATTCATGACACACACAGTCACGTCAGCCTCCCCTCCTGCCCCCCTCTACACGTGACCCGGCACCTCGCCTGGACACCTGATAAAGAACACATGTAACACTACCGTCACTTATCATCGGCTTACCTTTGTCAGCCGAGGCACCAGCAGCCAGACACACACACAGAGTCACCGTGGCCCACGTTACCGCCAGCCTCTCTCTGCCTCGCCTCCTTCCCATCTTGGTGACACTATTCTCACCTACACTGTCCACGTAGCTTGCCCACTATACACTTATCACTTCACGCACTTAGCAAAATGATTCGAGGTCGTTTCAAGTGCCTTCCAACATCATGTTAAGTGAATACCAGACGAGGTAAAAAGATGTAACACCCACCACGTTGGATGCTAGTCGATCACTGGCTCACTGCTCACTGCTCAGCGCTGCTAAAAGGAGACTGTGAGGCTTGAGCTACGGTTGTACACCCAAGAACTAGTTCCTCTCACCATACAACTATAAAACATTAAGCTATATCCAAGTTTTCCTGTATATATGAACAATGATACACTTGAAATAGCATTATCTGTTTTTCAATCAAGTGGAGTCGTATTTGATCAAGTAATAAAGGTTTATAACAACATATGGTGTATTCTGCCGCCTGACTCGCATTCATTCCTTTAGTTGCCAGACTCACTTTATTTTGTATTAAGTAACACATACGCGCATCTATACACACCTTTTCGAACTGTTACCGAACGTTATCGTAAATCATACACGATGCTGCTTCATGATAATATTGACGTCTCGAGCAAATACGTGATGGAAAACATATTCGCAGCTTCGCCCCAAGGCGAAGCTGCGAGGTGTTCCTGCATTGGAAAAAGATGCGAGTATAGCACGGAACATAAGACTGGAACGATCCTCAGGGCTCAAGGCTCACAAATACATTGTTATAGAGTGCAATTTAAGTTAGATTGATCTGGACACAAGGACACACACAGTGTTCCAGCCTTATGTTCCGTGTTATACTCGCGTCTTTTTCCAGTGCAGGAACACCTCGCAGCTTCTCCTTGGGGCGGGACAACTAAAACTTGATTCACTTTATAATATATATATATATATATATATATATATATATATATATATATATATATATATATATATATATATACATATATTATATATATATATATATATATATATATAATATATATATATATATATATATATATAATATATATTATATATATATATATATATATATATATATATATATATATATATATTTATATTATATATATATAATATATATATATATATATATATATATATATATATATATATATATATATATATATATATATATATATATATATATATATATATATATATATATATATATATATATATATATATATATATATATATATATATATATATATATATATATATATATATATATATATATATATATATATATATATATATATATATATATATATATATATATATATATATATATATATATATATATATATATATATATATATATATATATATATATATATATATATATATATATATATATATATATATATATATATATATATATATATATATATATATATATAATATATAATATATATATATATATATATATATATATATATATATATATATATATATATATATATATATATACATATTTATATATATATATATATATATATATATATATATATATATATATATATATATATATATATATATATATATATATATGTACATATTTATATTTATATATATATATATATATATATATATATATATATAAATATATATATATATTTATACATATATATATACATATATATATATATATATATATATATATATATATATATATATATATATATATATATATATATATATATACATATATATATATATATATATATATATATATATATATATATATATATATATATATATATATATATATATATATATATATATATATATATATATATATATATATATATATATATATATATTGTGACAAGTGCCACTTTTAGTATCACTTGCACCAAGTTACGTATTGTCATCATTCTCACCTTACATATTTGCTTCCCCAACCAGAATGTGATGTATGCTGGCTTATTTTCATGTTCGAGTTCTTATCTACATTAAAATGGGTTGTTGTTTTGTAATGTTTATTTATTTACATTCTCACTACTCTTACAGCAGCATCATAAGTGTGCCTAGTGTACATCAATGGCAAGACCCATATTGTATAGTGGATCATTGTTTTCAATATATACATTGGCAAAGAGAAGAGACCTGAGCAGACACAACATTATGAATAAATTACCAATTCCATATAAAACATGATTTTTTTTTTTTTTAATCACAAAAGCATATGAATAAAATAAGTATATGATACAGATATTAAGAAAGACAGCACAAGAATTATAACAAGATACCAAATGTATAACACCTGCATAATTATAAAGGAAACACACACATACACACACTGATGCACTCACACAAAATATTGACTTCTCTTCCTCTATACAACACTAATCAGAAATCTGCATCAACACTTCTATCCACTACCTTGGCACAGAGCCCAAGTTTTTGGAACAGGTTTCTGGCCCGGGTGTGGACTCCTCTCAGCCTTTCCTCAATGATTTCCTCAGCAGGATTCCACTTAGACCACCCCTGCAGGTCCTCCAGCAGCCGCACCACTTGACTGTGTGTTCGAGGACTTAACTCACCCTTCCTGTTCAATGCAATGCTGCTTAGAAGACCTGTGATGGGTATGGGATAAAAATGAAGTTTAGCTTAAGTGTTTGCATAATTATTCTACAATTTATTCACTAAGGTAAACATCTTTATTTAACACTTCATAAATGCATCTGAAGGATACTACTTGTTTTAGCACACCATCAAAAAATCAAAAGTCTGGAACTTGCATTTCTTTTCCTGACACTATCTACATATCAAAATTAATATCGCCACAACAGACATAAAGACATAAACACCAGAGCTGTGACAAAGAGGATATAACCTAGCAAGTACTAATCAGTGTGAAATTTTCAAGATTTGACTCTCAATAATCATACATTAGCCTGAAACCATTTGGAAATATTGAAGTATAAAAAAAGTTTATGTTTCTTGTGAACAAAGTGTAGAGTGAGGCAAAGGACTGGTTTCTAGGGCCCAGGACGGTGCATCACTATCACTGTCTAGTGTCTACATGACATGCTCAATAAGGTTTATGATGAGGGAGTTGTGTCAGTGAGAAAGATAAGAAGGAATATGAAAGGGTTACGCCAAATTCAACGGAAAATTGATGCTTTGCAGAAAGGTGTGATCTATGGGAATCAGTCACATCAAACTTTGACAATAAATATTCATTTGTAAGAATAGAGAGACGACAGTAATACAGATGAATCATCTTGTAATAAAAGTAACAATTACCACTGTGTTAGAGAGATAACAATTAAAAAGTTGAAGTATGAGAATAAACATCATAAAGACTAAACATGAAGACTGCATTAATTTGCAGTTAGAAGTCTTACCTTCTATTGTGCCTAACTCATGTAGTAGGTGACAAGCCTGTTGCCAGCCCAGTGTGAAGCCTTGTTGGTAGTGATTGTTGTATCCTTCCTCTAAGCCTTCAGTCTGTCCATCAGTGTACTTCTGCTGCTCCAAGGCGTGCACTGCATCAAACAAGTCCTCAACATCTCCTTCTGAAATTCATGTGTCTTCTAAATCATCCAAGATAACATTCATATACTACAACATTAAAGTATACATTGCCTGGCTCATGACACTGCATAATTATGGTGAATAAACAATGCTTATCTTGTGGGTAAATCAACAAAAAACAGAATGATGTGGTAGGTACAAGATGCGACAGCAGGTTAGAAGTACATGTTACCTGCCTGCCTGCCTGCCTGCCTGCTTTGCTCTTCGATTGAGTGGAGGTGTTCAAAGGTGCAGATGGGTAGTGTTTGTGTATTGGGTACCTTATCATGTGAATTGATGGCTCTATCATAATACTGAACACTAAAGAAAAACTTTCAAAATCCAAACACAATATTTTGTTACTCATCAACTCATGCTTGTATTTTGGATGAATTTTTAATCAATAGAAGTGTATCAATTGTTCTATACATATTTATTTATCTATAAGAAGTATTTATGAAATCCATAACAATGCAGCTGTTTAATCATAGAACCATCCATGAGTTATGTGTAATATAATGTAATGTTACATAAATATCACAAATTGCTATAGGTTGAAATTGATAGTTTCCTTGCAATATTGTTAGTGTAGTTATGATTTGTAATTCACCACGTACTATTGCGTGTATATTACAATATTGTTTGTGGCGATCACATGATGATTACGTGTGCAAGGGAGTGTTCACATAACCAAGCCATGAGGGAATACTACATTAAGGAAAGACGAACACTTCTGCCATGACCATCCCTTAGAGGCAAGTCCATACTCCGCATAGGGAGACAAGACATCACAGGTAGAAATAAATATTTTGAACATTTACACTAAATACTAAAGAAAACAAAGGTTGAAAATATGTCACATCCCTTCGCCCCCCAACCAAAGAAAAAAAATTAAACCCACATTAATTTCAAGTTCATACCAATTTTATAGTGATCTTTCCTTATGATACATGGAATCACACAGTCACACACAGTCAAGTTAGTGAAGACTAAAAAAAAAAACTTGAGTAACCGGTGTAACCATAACTAGTGAGTAGTGACATGCAATAAATCACACAAGGTCAAGTAGTGTAGTGTGTGGTGATGGGGGTCATTATGGGCCATTATTGAGGTCATTATTAAAGATAATTGCCTGGTCTCTTAACAACACTCAAAACACTCATCATACTGAAGACAAAACTGGACGAACTGAAGGAAAATCTGGACAAATATAGATACGGAGACAGGAGCACACGAATATAGCTCATGCCCTGTATACTACAACTAGGTAATAAGCCTTCAAGATATACAATGATATGATTACAAGTGGCACAGTAGTCTTACATACCCATCACCCGTGGAGGATGGCGAGGCACTATTTCCTGCCGAGTGCCAGACTGCCCTACGCGTCCACTAGTCAGCTGATCACCACAACAAAAACAAACACACACGAGCATTATATCCTTGCCTCCATCACTGTCTCATAACTATAGTAAGAAACAAGGGTTGATTGGTGTATTTTTGTTCTTGTGAAGGTCGTGTTTAATGCTGTCCGCTAATTATTTATAAGTATTAGTTTATGTCGTCATGTAACATTTTTTTAATGAGTTGTGACTTGGTTTTACGTAGCTGTTTATTGTAGGATGAACTTGTCTGAAGTAAATTGCATACCATTTTTATGTTTAAGAGATGATTAGGTAGCCAGTGCTTATTAATACTGCCCTTCTGTGTCACGGTCTCATTTTGATCGTTATTTTATTTGAAGTTAATCACGCTATTTATTTATAATTACCTATATTGGCAGACTATTCGGTAAATCTGCATAACTACTGCTCGTCCCCTATCTTCTTCTTCCTATAGCTAACAGTCTTGGGGACACCTTGGGAACGCTGGGTTTTAGAGGGAAGCAAATATAGACCATTTATGGCAGTTTCATAATTATTTTTTATTTTTCTCATGTTGTTATTCATAGACTGAAGAGCCACCGTCGTGTTGGTTAACATTGTGTACGTGGTGATGAATAGGATGTCAATGTGTTCCTCAGGTGACAGTCTGTCATGCATTACCAATCCTAAATGTTTTTCCTCCATAACTTTCTTTATAATAATAATAATGTATCGTGTTTTCAGTAAGCAGAATTGGTGCTTATGAAAGGAATCTCTCCAGAGAGATAAACAACTTGCTTAAATCACCCTGCTATAAGTGAGGTGCAGAATGGGAGCCATGCATGGGAAGGGTCGTTTCCAATGCAGTGGGTGTCACGAAGGCTTCTCATGGCGCCTTGATCTGGCTAACCATCTTCAACAGTGCAAGGCAGCTACACACAGGTGATATTATATGACATTTTCAGTTATCAAAGTAGGTAAGTATATTCTAGTTTGTGGTATGGCACTGAAAATGTTCAAGGTGAAGAAGAAGAGATGGAAAGTGTGGAAGCAGAATGAATCAAGGCTCAACACTTACTTGAGGGAGGAGTTGACATGAGAAGCCAAGAGTGTTATGTAGGTTGTAGTGGAAATAGTGTACAGTTAGGATGGCAAATTGTAAGGAAACTATTACTTTAAGTTAGTAACAAGTTTTATAGTGGGATCAAAGATTTAGCTTTATAGTGATACAATACAATGGATGCTTCAGGTAGAGATCAAAGAAAATTGTATCAGGTATTGAAGAGTAGTTGTAAAAAAATAATATAAAGCTGCTGAATACAGAGCTAGGAAACCAGTGGAGAGAGAGAGAGAGAGAGAGAGAGAGAGAGAGAGAGAGAGAGAGAGAGAGAGAGAGAGAGAGAGAGAGAGAGAGAGAGAGAGAGAGAGAGAAATTCTGTTATGTTAGTAAAATGGAAATACTTTTCAGGGAGACAAAAGATGAGCCTGCTGAGTATTACCTGCTGGAGAGTTGTTTCCTGTGTGGACATCAGCTGTCTGGTGTGTATAGTGAAGAGGCTTCCTTCGTCAAGGGACTCCAGAAGCTGTACCACTCCAAAAGACCACTTACTGAGGTGGGTCTACTATTATGATTATTTGTGTTGATTTGTTGATTGCTGAATACTTCTTAAAAAAAATGTTTTATATAATTTGTGGAGGCAGTGGCATAGTGGCTTGCGTGAGGGTAGACCAGCTTAGTCCTGAGTTAGAATCCTGCAACAGGCTGGCCTTTTTTCTTTTGAAAAACCGCTGAGATACCAAAGATCACCCACATGCTGCCATCATTATCTTCGACTGGGACTGCAACATAAAATGCAATGAGGAGCTTCCCCAGCCAGCATAAGCCTCTCAACAAGAAACAAGGCGTCACGTTAAAAAATCCAACCTGCGCTACTAACGGGCGGAGGCTGATCATTCAAAAAGCATCCATCAAGCCTACCACAGCCATAGGTTCAAGACATTAAAAAGAAAAAATAATTCTATATCAACATTTGGTTACAACTTCTATGTTTTCAATTGTGTAACAACCATAAAAACAAAATTAAGTAATTTGTGCCACCATAAAGCCTTTCTCATCACATCCTACACTCTTACAGTACTTGATACAAAACTCAGCTTGGCTCCAGGTTCAAGCTTCAATTGGATGTTCAACCCAGTCTCTTTATATTACTAATCTGGAAAAAGAATTGCTATTTTGAATACACTACTTGCTTAATCCACAACAAACTACACCTTCATTGCCATTATACAACCTTACAACATACATGCCTGGGTGCACAAAAAGTAATAAATAATAGTCTGAGAATAGTAATAAGAATAGGATCTGATTTGCTTCTTTAGGTGCTGAAAATCATCACAAGAGACTCTTCCCTCCACTCATTAGACCAACACACAATTGGTCTGTGCAAGGACTGTATGAATGCTGTCAACAAGTGGGACAAAATGGAACATCAGCTTCTGTCTATTGCACGCTCCATCCGGAGATCGTACAGGTACAATTTTTAATATTTATCTGTATACCTGGCTTATATCCCCAAGGCAAGACATTTATGGATCAGGAGACTTTACTCTCCCCTCTCCCTCTGCACTCTGTCTTTTTGTATGAGAAAATACAGAGGAGGAGCTTCCCAAACCCTTCGTTCCTTCCCTTTTGGATGCCTTTTACGAGTTGCAGGAAATATGGTGATAGTATTCTTGTAGTCCCTCCACAGGAATTTATTAATTTTTTGATGAAAATAATATATGTCTATAAATAATCTGGATCATATTTGTTCAATGCAAATCATGGTAATTACACTTCTACTTGACCTGCTGCTTGCAAGATTCAAAATTCTTTTCAATTGATGCTCTTATTTTGTTGTTTCTCTTGTCTCACCTTCCATGGTTCTATATTTGCACAGGATCAAACCAAGATACTTAGATTCATGTAGATGAATTTGAATACCTTGGTTTGATCCTAAGCAAACACGGAAGCATGAACAATGAGATAAGAGAAAAGTCTGTATGAGGGAGGAAAGTGTTGGATCCGTGAGTCATGTAATGAAAAAAAAGAAAGGGAAGCAGGGAAGGCAAAGGGAATGTGTGATGGAATAATTGTACTGACATTCACTTATGCAAATCAGACTTGGGTGTGAAATGAAAGTCAAAGATCAAGGATGCAAACAGTATGATGGTTCCATAAGAATGTATCTCACCTAATATAATGACGTAGTATTTGGAAAGGAATTGCTCTGTGGACAAATGTTTGAATTATGAAATTTTGTTTATTAGCATTACTCATAAGTCAATAGTGTGAAGAGTAATACGTATTGTATGATGAACACATGCTGTGGAGGAAAGGTAATATTGTATCACTACTGCAGATTACAACGAAAAAGAAAAAATGAAGTTAAACATGTGGACAAGAAGATGAACTTAGAATGTGATGTGAGTGAAGGTGAGAATGAAGAGTGTGATGAAGTGGCAGAACAGGTGTTGCCAGAACACTTGGATGATCTTATCAAACAAGAAAACATCATGGATTTCATGGAACAAGATGAAAAGTTTCAAGATTGTGAAGACAAGGATTACAAATGTAACTGTGGAAAGGTAACTATTGTACATTTCTTCAACAACTAATTGCTGATAACTTTTGTTCTTTTATTGCAGCATTACATATTTAATACACACTGAATGTATGCAGAGGAAGGTCTTGACAAGTTGGAATGTAAATCCTCATTAAGTTGGAACAATAAGGACATTTTCCATACCGACTGTTAGTATTCTTTGTGTTTGTGATTAATAGTTTTGTGCAACTTTCAGACAGTGAAAGGCCTGAATGTGTTTGTGGACCATCAGCTGCGTGAAGGCTGCAAACTTAGAACCAATCAGTATCCATGCAAGTTTTGTGGCTCAGTATTTTCTGAGAAGAAACTTCTAACTGCTCACAAGAAAGCTTGTACTGAAGCTTCACTAATCAATGGAGCTTATGAATGTGACATTTGTGGCCGAAGGTAAAGGACACTCACCTATATATGAAAGTTATTCTATGCCACAAAATTTATATTTTATTTGTTGTGGTGTAGGATTAGTGCGCTTGGCTCACAGCAGATTCATTTCCTGATTTGGTGAGAGACAGTTTGTGTTTGTCTGTTTTCACACTGTAGCCTCTGTTGACTCAGTAGAAAGTAAGCACGGGACATGTGGGAAGGAGTTGTGTGACCTTGCAATCCCTGCACGAGTGGAAGGCTAGGAACCCTGTATTGATTGGATCCTGGATTGATTATAATAATCCTGTATTGATTCCTAAATTCTATTCAGTCATTAAAATTTGCATATATACTTAATTCCAGTTGTGAACATGTTTCAACAGATTTTTGGTGCGTGGTAGAGTGGAAACCCACAAGAGGAATGTGCACAGTATTGGCACCGCTGATCAACAGTTGTGCAGCTACTGTGGACGTACTTTTGGATCTGGGTACAACATGAAGAATCACCTCGCACGGGAACATGGCATTGGACACTTGGAGGCTGTAAGTGTTGACACCAGAAACAACTTGACACTTCTGTGCTCGTTACTCATCTAAATGTTTGCTTCTCACATACATCCTATCTCAAATATATTGAGACTTCAGTGTGAAAATAATTATTGAGTTTAGAACAATTTTTTCCATGTATAGGACTTGAGGTCTCCTGGCCCAAGACAGGTTCAGGTGTTTGGAGAATATGTTGAAACATGTATATGTATCACCATGTTTCTTCTTGACCAAACTAATTAGTGGCATCCAGTAGCCTGAGTCTGGAAATAGTCTTTTAATATTATATTTGTACAATCTGGTAACTTTTTGTATCACATTTTGTATTCTTGTCTGTACTTTGCTTCCATGCAAATTAAGGGAATATTAGTTCAAAATTAGAGATAGGCTTTAATACTTAATGTAACATTTTGCTCACAAATCAATAGAATTAAGTGATATTATTGGTTAAAGATTGCATAGCTTCACAAAAAAGATTAGATATACATATTTTTCTAGTTTAAATGAAAAACTAACCTATTTTCAGGTGATGTGTGAACTATGTGGAAGGAAGTTTTCTGATCGGTCAAGTTTACGTAACCATATGAAGAACATCCACGGAGAACGGAAGTATGAGTGTGAGACTTGTGGGAAGAAGTTTGCCACGCCAGGGATGCGTAACCACCACATTAATGAGATGCATAACAACACCTACAACTACGAGTGTAACCTGTGTGGGGAGCAGTTCCATGTCAGCTTCAAGTACAGGTTTGTGTTGTCCAGTGGCTCGCATTGTCTCAGTATTATATGCAATGTAGTAGTGACTAGTTATGCAGTTTGTATTTCCTTAATTTCTACTTATACAACAGATAGATTCCATCATGTGTATTTGTAATGAGTGAGTGATACAGAAATACACCATTTCTCCCTTCCGTCTAAAGATACCACATGCGTAAGATGCACCACACTCTTCAATACGCTTGTGATGATTGCGGCCGAACCTTCATCATGCGTAGTGACCTTTATCGACACGTGCGTGGTGTGCATATGGGCGTGCGGGATCCTAAGCGATATCCATGCAAGGTGTGCGGCCGGCTCTTCCCCAGCAAATACAAGGTGAGTGTGATATTCAATGCTTGCGAGGGAAGCGCTAAGGTTGGTGTTTTTATGTATGCATTTATTTCATCTAACCTCATCAATGAATTATCACCATTGTCCTCCACTTACCACTAAACTGAATAATAACTTCATATAGAATAACAAGATGCATGTTCAGAATGAGGAAATAGAAAAGGGCTCAGATGTGTAACAAGAATGGAGAGTGTGGTGCCCGGGGGGGGGGACGGGGGCGTTATTTTTATTTATTTATTGTTGTTGTTAATTGTTGTTATTCTATTCTTTATTTAATTAATTTATTTTACTTTCACTTCACTGCTGAAGGACCACCAGTGTGGTGCCTTGTTATTAAATTAACTTCGAATGGGGAACTCTCATGGCAATTAAAAAGATATTTACTTTGATTAATTATATTAATTAATGGTCCCTGATGTTGGATATTTCCCTGGATATTAAGGAAAGAAAGCTGCCACCACCCCCAAAGGTTTAATGAGAATTAGGGGATTCTCAGGGAATTTAATTTCTTCCTAAAGGGAAGTTAAAATATTCGAAAGAGAAAATAATTACTACCAGGGAAATATAGGCGACCAATGAAAAGAAAAGGGGAACTGATTTAACAATTTAGTTATTTGGTAGAGTGGACTGAGTTTCAATAAGGCACATGGATTCGTGGATTTGTTTCATATCCTTTTTCAAGAGTGTTGAGCACCTCCCTATTAACATTACCACACCAAACGGAGGTTAGTATTAACACAGAATCACTTTCTCAGATTTTACTTGAGTTATTTATTTAATGTATACTTTGAATATCACAGGCTGATCACTGAGTCTTAGAAACACGGCTTAGTTATAGTATCAGACAACTTAATGGCTCATGGCAGAAAAACTTCACCTTCCTCAAAAAGAAAATAAATACAGAGTTGGCAATACACATCTCACCTCGAGATACCAAGCTCTTCACACATTATACATTATACCCTTGACTCCCTTCTCTGAAAAATATCACCTTAAAAATGTTATAATTTTGTAACTGGGCCTGAGAACAGTTAAAGAACCTTTTCTCAGGGGATTTCCGAAGGTAAGGTGATCTCAATGTTTCTGTTTATGCATACATAGTATAACTCTTCCTCACTAAGTAGGAATACGCGATTCCTATTCCTGAATACATGGGCTGGGTCTATCAGACCGTCTTACGTGACACATAGTTTCCTAAAGCTTAACTTGGAAATTTGGCAGTGGCTTTCTAGCCGTTCATTTAACTACAAAAACAAAAGAAAGTAAATGAGAAATTGGTGTAACTGTCGTGGAGGCATTCTTTCCCTGCGAACACAATGAAGGGTGAACCACGAATGACGCTGTCTGGGAAAAAGGCGGGAGATGAGAAGGGGGAAGGGGGGGGTTTCGAGGATATTCCTCCTTTGATCTTATTATTAATTGATTATTGAGACGTGAAATAGTTATTAGTTTATAGGAAATTAATTTTTACGCTAAATAAGTGACATTTAGATATCTATTGAATCTGATCTCTGGATTACTATATAAGGGAACATTTTTGTCTACGTGACTTTTAGCACGTCCCGGGCCTCGAGGCATAATCGCCTCACATGATGCAATATTACGTCATCCTTAACAAAGTTTTGTGGGAAGATAACTAAGTAGGTTAATTATATTAGACTATGGAGAGCATTTTGACAAGTTAATGACTATTAATAGTGATTAGATTATGATATTAATTTCTTTCCATAGAAAACTGTCTGGTGGGAGGGGTTGACTGCATAGGATTTGAAAGTTTGGAAAAACAATTCTAATATAAACCTTAATATAAACATATAGTATGAAAGTATGAATGATGTGAGTAAAAACATTTATATAATGCAGTATCCCCTTGGGAATACAGGATCTAAGGGCAGACTAAACATAACAAAAAAAAGGTACATTCAGTAGGCCTATTTGAAATTAAATTGGAAGCATCACACGACTTTTCCCTCCGGGTGAAATGTTTTTACTCACTAATAATAAAAAATTACATCCTAACAGTTTTACAATTTAGGAACTGGTTTAGTGGTCACTAAGGTTACAACCTACCTTGGTTTTCCATCAGTCTAACATTCACTCGACCTTCCCCACCACTCCACTACTTCTGCAGCCCTTCCTGGCTAAAACACTGGCAACGTAATATGTGGTTCCTGAGAAACCAATTGCCTGGCTACTGCTGCTACTTGGCTGTAGTTCAGATTATTGTAGGGCACACCCCAGTCCACGTACTCATGAGAGAAGTATGGATGATCTCGTCAACTGTACAAGATCCCGGACACTCGGTAGCTAAGTTGAGCCTTCCAACCCTTGGCTTTCACACCAAAACAAACAATAACATAAATTCTCAGTCATTCATCTTCATTTTCTCACAACATTTGCATTCAATCACCCTTCATTCGTTTCCGCAGCAAGTGGTCATACAGGAAGCATTTGACAGAGCTTAGGCTACGTCCTGATGTCTCCTCCACCTCCTAACACCGGCAGACTGTAGCTTAGAGGCCTAATCACACTACTACCAGGTGTGATTCCCTCACGTTAAAGTGGCCTACAGCTCCCTGAACTAGTCCATTGTGTGAACTACACACAATCCTGTGAACTTATCTTCTACTTTAAAAGTTCACCACTCCTTCAGGGCTCAAACTAGGCCCGGGGGAATTAAGGTGGATAGTCTATCGACCTGTCACACCTGGGTCGATTCACCAACAACATACCTCCAAGGGGATTGCAACTTAGCACCACTAATTGTCCAAACCTTTTCCTCTACACCTTAAAACTAACACCCATTGTGGCATAGTTCTTTGGGGTTGTTTCTGCCCAGCCACTGTATCCACACTCCTCAATACATCGCTCAGGTCCACCACACAGCCGTGGAGGCATCGGTTCATCATTGTCTTTCCCGGCACACAAAACTTCCAGAGGAGTCAGTAACCACTCCTCTTTGTCCACATGTGGCTTTGGTCTTGACTGCCATGTGAAGACTGAGGATCCGATGTCTCCTGTAGAGATCTTGAACTGCTGCGACACGGACTCCAATCCGTTGTCGTGGACCATAGACTGGGGCATTCCGAGGCCTGCGACGTACTGCTCCATGCTCTCCAGAACAGTGTGTGTGTTTTGTTTGTGTTGAAAGTTTAGGGTGCCTCTAAGTTGTTGAATCTTTAACTCACTAACCTTACTTAATTTCATCACTAAAAAAATAATAAACTCGAGCTTTACTAAATGATTACGGCAATGTGGGCAAAACCTGACACAAATAGGTGCCTAATTAAACAAAAATAACATCAACTTGCTTCCACAAAATCATTATCTTCCTTTACATCTAACGTTTCCCGAGTTATCCTAACTATAGCGGGATAATCGTTAGGGTACCTTAATCCAGGCTAACTTATTTACTAACTTAATCCAGACTAACTTAACCTAACCCAGAGCTATACCTTAGCAAAAGAACAAATCATGTGTCACGTAGGGCTCTGAGTACAACTATTTCATTTATCATTCCTCTTACTTGATTATTGCATGACAAGAAACTTTTTCATCCTCACTTGCTGTGGTAATTGTTAGGTAGTGCTCAAAACACTTTGAATCCCACCGCTTAAGCCACCAGTGTGGTGCCCGGGGGGGGGGACGGGGGCGTTATTTTTATTTATTTATTGTTGTTGTTAATTGTTGTTATTCTATTCTTTATTTAATTAATTTATTTTACTTTCACTTCACTGCTGAAGGACCACCAGTGTGGTGCCTTGTTATTAAATTAACTTCGAATGGGGAACTCTCATGGCAATTAAAAAGATATTTACTTTGATTAATTATATTAATTAATGGTCCCTGATGTTGGATATTTCCCTGGATATTAAGGAAAGAAAGCTGCCACCACCCCCAAAGGTTTAATGAGAATTAGGGGATTCTCAGGGAATTTAATTTCTTCCTAAAGGGAAGTTAAAATATTCGAAAGAGAAAATAATTACTACCAGGGAAATATAGGCGACCAATGAAAAGAAAAGGGGAACTGATTTAACAATTTAGTTATTTGGTAGAGTGGACTGAGTTTCAATAAGGCACATGGATTCGTGGATTTGTTTCATATCCTTTTTCAAGAGTGTTGAGCACCTCCCTATTAACATTACCACACCAAACGGAGGTTAGTATTAACACAGAATCACTTTCTCAGATTTTACTTGAGTTATTTATTTAATGTATACTTTGAATATCACAGGCTGATCACTGAGTCTTAGAAACACGGCTTAGTTATAGTATCAGACAACTTAATGGCTCATGGCAGAAAAACTTCACCTTCCTCAAAAAGAAAATAAATACAGAGTTGGCAATACACATCTCACCTCGAGATACCAAGCTCTTCACACATTATACATTATACCCTTGACTCCCTTCCCTGAAAAATATCACCTTAAAAATGTTATAATTTTGTAACTGGGCCTGAGAACAGTTAAAGAACCTTTTCTCAGGGGATTTCCGAAGGTAAGGTGATCTCAATGTTTCTGTTTATGCATACATAGTATAACTCTTCCTCACTAAGTAGGAATACGCGATTCCTATTCCTGAATACATGGGCTGGGTCTATCAGACCGTCTTACGTGACACATAGTTTCCTAAAGCTTAACTTGGAAATTTGGCAGTGGCTTTCTAGCCGTTCATTTAACTACAAAAACAAAAGAAAGTAAATGAGAAATTGGTGTAACTGTCGTGGAGGCATTCTTTCCCTGCGAACACAATGAAGGGTGAACCACGAATGACGCTGTCTGGGAAAAAGGCGGGAGATGAGAAGGGGGAAGGGGGGGGTTTCGAGGATATTCCTCCTTTGATCTTATTATTAATTGATTATTGAGACGTGAAATAGTTATTAGTTTATAGGAAATTAATTTTTACGCTAAATAAGTGACATTTAGATATCTATTGAATCTGATCTCTGGATTACTATATAAGGGAACATTTTTGTCTACGTGACTTTTAGCACGTCCCGGGCCTCGAGGCATAATCGCCTCACATGATGCAATATTACGTCATCCTTAACAAAGTTTTGTGGGAAGATAACTAAGTAGGTTAATTATATTAGACTATGGAGAGCATTTTGACAAGTTAATGACTATTAATAGTGATTAGATTATGATATTAATTTCTTTCCATAGAAAACTGTCTGGTGGGAGGGGTTGACTGCATAGGATTTGAAAGTTTGGAAAAACAATTCTAATATAAACCTTAATATAAACATATAGTATGAAAGTATGAATGATGTGAGTAAAAACATTTATATAATGCAGTATCCCCTTGGGAATACAGGATCTAAGGGCAGACTAAACATAACAAAAAAAAGGTACATTCAGTAGGCCTATTTGAAATTAAATTGGAAGCATCACAAGAGGAAGGAAATAAAAAGATATATAAAACTGAGGCAGATGGTTAAAAAACTGAGCAGAAGACTTTGTAAGGAATGGAAGAATACTGATCAGAATCTGTTGAATCCTATTAGCGTAAGGATCCGAGAGGGTAAAGGTAAAAGGCTGTGTGGAAAAGATCAAATTTCTTCCATATGGTTTGATGGGGTGATTGATGCACTACTGATGTCTTAACCATATAAAGTAACCACATAAACCACAACATGTCTAGTTAGGACTTGCTTGTGGAGAAGTATTTAAATAGCAATTGTAAAGATAATAGTTTCAAGTAAAAGAAGACTTGATCAAATAGAATGTCAATTATGAAGGATAGTCGTGTGATGTATGAATGTGAACAAAAAACAGCTGCCTCTTGAAGGATAACATTTGTTATATTGACTTTAATGTTTTTTCCTCTGTTGAATTATCTGTTTGTGCTTTCATAGATGATACGTCACTTGTGGGAAAGGGTTGGTTGCAAAAAAGCATAATTGCTATATGCCATTATAATTCACATTAAAGGCTAAACTTAAATTGAAAATAAAAACAATATTTTTATATATTTTTTCATATTGCAGGTTAAGAGACATATGAGCAGTCATGGAATAGTAGGCTCTAAAGATGATGAAGATTTAGACAAGCTTGAAGGTCCTGCTGGTGAGATGGTAACAATTACAACCCAAGAGTCTAGTGAGGCTGAGTGTCTCCCCAACCTAACACAAGTGACAAGCACCAGTGATGGCACCAGTATTGACGTTCATCAACTCCCTGTGTCTGACATTTATACTGTAGGTCTACTAGCAAGTTTTTATCCTTATTTCAAGTATGATTCTAATATGTAATACAACAGTGAAATTCAAGCCATTGACATAAGTATAGATCCATTCTTTAACCTTTCATCCACAGTCTATTTCACTTAAGTTTACATCTCCACAGGGGCCTCACATCACCACCTTAACACCTGAGATCCTGCAGGGAGAAGTTACACCTGACTTAGTCTCTTCAGAAACTATGGTGGTTGGTCCTATGTCCAGCCTGGTTGTGTCTGCAGAGAACATGGCAGCAGAACTTCACTCTTCCCAGAATTCCCAGCCTTCTCACACCCATCCAACAGATCCCAGTCACCATTTCACCCGTGATGGTTCGCTGGTAACACAAGCAGCAGCAGCAGCATCCTCCCTCATCCCCGTCCAACAGATGATTGTGATCCAGGACTCTGTAGGTGTTTCAAGCCATGCAGAGTTCACCCTCCCCACATCATCCAGTCAGGTTATCACTGTCCCACACTCAGCTGCACAGGTGATATCTGTACCACCAGTGTCAGGCCAAGTGCTGTCCATTCCCCAGTCCAGCAGTCAGGTCATTTCAGTGCCAGCAGTGACAAGTCAGGTCATTGCTGGTACCCTCCATGGCCCCCAAGCTAACTTTGCCATGTCATTGCCTCAGCAGAGGAGTCACCATGTCAATAGTACACAGAAGCTTCCTGCCATCCATTACCAGTACTTTTCATCTTGAATTAACACTTAGGGTGAGAACACAGTAGCCTTTTTATATGAGGTATAAATATTTCATGTATTATTTAAGTGCGGATCATAAGGTTTCAACATCTTTATTTCTGATGATGTGGAGATCCGTTCTTTCCTTGGAACCTCATGCAGTTGGTCCTTATTATGTGCTGAACTTAGGTAACTGAGACACCCATTTGTATTTAGAATCTCTTAATAATTCCTCTTCACCCAGAAAAATGCCAAATTTTCTTATATAGGTAATGCATAATTAGTGAAGGGACATACTATTACTGTTCAAACATTGTCAGTAATTAAACTGCATTTATAAGTGAAAAACGCCCAGAGTCATCTGCACAAAGCACACACCACAGCTAGAGGAGAAATATAGGGTTAGGTAGTACATTTTTTCACGGGTTTTATAATTACTTGTATATTTGTATTAATCAATTGCATTAATAAAATCATTAGAATAAATATTATGCATTTGTGAGATGATTACCAAAGACTTTTGCAGATTGTCAGGAGTCTGGATGTGAAATGTATTTTTTCCCAAACGTTTGCAGATTGTTGTGAGTAGAGAACAATGGCGAGGTAATGTGAATGATCACAGAAAGACTCAACACTATAAAGAATCAAAACAAATGCACTAAATGTGCCTCACAACAAATACTTAGGCTACCTTGGCATAACTTTGCGGCACTGAAGGGATGTAATAGTGACTTAGAGCACCACACTGTCACAATGCCTTCCATTAGGGCAGCAACCTGATAGAAAGATGTCGCAAGATATTCTGGTCCAGTATGTAAACTTTCCATTTTGAGATATATATTCAATTGTAGTTTGATATTGTGAATTATGATTTTATTAATTTCCAAACTTAGTTTTGTAATAGAAGTGCAATACAGGTAGTAAGTAAATAAATTCAATTTCTATTCAAGCCTTGAATAAGTGCAATAAAGTACAGGTATATCACTAATTTATCCACACACACACACACACACACTCGATGCCAGGCAATGTAATCTGATTGTGTTTCCGATTAATAATTATAATACTTAGGGCACCAGTGGTGTTGTATATCACGTGTATATATATATATATATATATATATATATATATATATATATATATATATATATATATATATATATATATATATATATATATATATATATATATATATATATATATATATATATATATATATATATATTATATATATATATATATATATATATATATATATATATATATATATATATATATTATATATATATATATATATATATATATATATATATATATATATATATATATATATATATATATATATATACTCCTAACTCCTGCAAATATTTATCATAAATTAGACTTTTTTTGATAATTTTACGTTATGATATTAAAGAATCTCCAATTAATTCGAAATTAAATAAATGCTCTAGCTCTTTCCATTTATCTAATTTCCTAAGTAACTTGCTAATCTTGAAAACCTGTGAAAATGTTAAGGCTGTCTCCTCCATCCCCCCACCCCCGGCCCAGGATCACGGTCATAACACTTCACTATAACCTCCTTCCCCTTTTCCCTTACCGTAGGCGTAATAGTTGAACCACCTCTTGACGGCACCTTTATATCAGCTCTGATTCATATAAACATCAAGGATAGTACATACATATAAACACATAGGTACTTTATCGGTCAATATAGAACAAATTAAACATTGTTATCAACTTTTCGGTACCCTTAAAAAAAATTAACTGCATTGACATATCCCGTTACTACTATTTTTTTCTCCATATCCACTTTTTATTAGGAGATTCATATTTGTCTTATTTTTTTCGTTACAGACATGAATACACATTGTTTTGTTAAGGTCATTGGTCCCATTGTTGTGTTGTGACGTCACATGAACTGTCCGGAGTCCGGACATAACCTACTTCCGTGTTCCCGGGGCGAGTCTAGCACTGGTGTCCAAATAACAAGCTTCATGACCTGATAATACAGCGCTGAAGCCGTCTGAGAACGAAGTGCAGTGATAATGGATATTAATCTGACGTGGCTTGTGTCTGTTTGTAAAGTTAAGTCAAGGAGAAGGTCGAAAAGGGCCGGTCTGCTGGTGGTGGTGGTGGCGGCGGTGACTGTGTTAGCTCTTAACATTACTCCCGACTCACTCCAGTGGCATCATTTATCTTTGCCTAACTATTACAATGCATCCTGGAATAGTGACCTGCAGTATGCGTCTCCCTTTAACAACACCATTCAAGGCGACAGCTCGGGTGACACACAAAACGTTAATCAAATACGATCTGAAGAGAAGCTTGGTGAGCTGAGAAACTTCGATGCGGCAGTAGATAGCAAGCCTGATGGAGGCTTTCTGCTGCCCACCAGACCTCGCGCTGCACACCAGAAACTGTACCAGAAGGATTCCATTCAACAACTCAACAATACTTGGGTAAGGAACCAGTGTACAGTCAAGATGTAGACGTAAATAATGCACAAACACGATTATTTTTTACCTAACCATCCAGTGAAATGCTCCTTACCCCATAATTTTCCTTATTATCATAGTCCTCCCTACTACATTATTATTAATTTTTTTAGTATTGATGGATAGAAAAGTAATAACATTTGTTTATTTCATGATGGTATTATTAAAATCTGAATAGTGTAGCTTAAAATATACAGAATAAGGGTATCTGAATTATAATAGTAATTATGTATACGTATATGAAAATAATTATCATATTGAATGGGGAGAGGTTGTTACTTGGGTTATTAGTGAAGTTTTTTTGCTAACCCCTTGGGTATTTAAAGGAAAAAGTATATATTTGTGTAGCGTTGTTCTATACTGGTGGCATTAAGTCTCATAATATTTCCTTTATCAAGGTGTCGCATATTACCTTACTTTTACTGTTCTACTGGCAGATTGTATGTACCGCTTCCAGTAGTGATACAGAATACTACTATGAATGTTAGCTGTTTTTTTTTTTACATTAATTTTTATATTAATGTTTACATTAATTTGATGTTAATGCAAAGAGATGCTCTGCGCCCTCTTCACCTATACTAAAGTCTTACATATTACTTTCCTTGTCTGGTTATACTTCTAGTTGATACACACTGCATGGAGTAGGAGGTGAAGAGGTTAGTAAGTGATCTTTGACTTAGTTTAGAGATGCCATCAAGATCTCTGGGGATTTTGGAAATGTTGACATCTGGAAGATCTACTGGGAGCATTACCTCAATGAGATAAATTTTTTAGGTTAATTCTTCCACCATTTTCAGAGTGGAATCTTATTCTTCATCGACTACCCTTTTTTTAGTGTCTTGACTGCCACCCACCATTCGACCTTATTCATGCCCACTATGGGACTCAGGAATAACTCAATGAACCACAGATTGAAGTCATATGTGCCTTAGTGAGAGAGAAGACATTTAACAAAGAAATAGCTGCAAATACTCCGAAGAGTATAATTCAAGGCCTAAGCACAAAGTCAGCCAGAGAACTTTGAAAACAATTTAGAGGCAGCTTGGTTTGGAGTTTGGTGTTGTGTGTGTTGGAAGGTGTGTGTGTGTGTGTGTGTGTGTGTGTGTGTGTGTGTGTGTGTGTGTTTAAAATACGTGTATGGTGTGTGGGATGCAGGGTTGGGTCCAAGTACATATACTTGGACTTGGACTTAAGTACAAATTTTCATATACTTGTACTTACAATTTAAAATGTTACTTATACTTAGACACAAAGTACTTGAATATTACCAAGTGTACACTGAAGTCTTGTCTCTTTGTGGAGTTCCCCCCATAGACTATTTGAGGGAAGGCGGCGGGTCCTTTTGTTGGGGGCCTGGGGCAACGCCTTCTTGTATGACCCACACACCCCATCCCTTAGCTACGTCACTGAATTTATCCATTAGACTTGAGCCTGTATCATGGCACACTCTCTCTCTCTCTCTCTCTCTCTCTCTCTCTCTCTCTCTCTCTCTCTCTCTCTCTCTCTCTCTCTCTCTCTCTCTCTCTCTCTCTCTCTCTCTCTCTTAACTTCCCATTCCTCTTAGGCATGAAAAATGGAATCAATAAAGATATGGTTTTGGAATTTTCTTGTCATACAATAATCTCCCCTTTTACTTGGTGTAGTTTGCATACTGCTTTCTGAATATTGTTACATTATTCTGGTGTTTCAGACTGAGAAGATGAGAGCAGCGTGGGTTTCACTACTGAAGGAGAGGCAGACCAAACTGCAGGAGATGTGCCATTACACCAATATGAGTGGCAGCCTTGTGTCCAACAGCCGCCATGTGTTGGGGCACAACCTGGTGTGGGTCACGCCGCACCGCCTTGTGTGGTGTCCTATATTCAAGGTAATCAGATGCAATTTTTTATTTTATGTCAAGTAGTTGAGAATTGGACACCATTGTAGCCTTATTATATGTTTTCCACAACTTATACATTGTTCATGTGTTCCTTCTTAATTAAAACATCATCTGTTATTTAAGTAATATGTCATTTTGTACACTGACAATACTCTCATAAGCTATTGGTATATTTTTTGATCCAACAGTATCGTGCCTCAACAGTAATAATAACAGCAATTGTAGTGGTCCTGTTTGTAATGTTTCAGGCAGCTTCCACTACATGGGTAAAGAACCTCCTGTTGGCTGCCGGCAAGACAGTGGAGGACAGGAGTCTGCATGCACAGGTGAGACAGTTGTACCCACCACCTGCCACAGCTAAGGACAAGAAGAACACTCTCAAGAGCTCTATGAAAATGATCGTTGTCCGTCACCCCTTTGAACGCCTTCTATCTGCCTACCGGTGAGGCTGCTCTCTGCTCTCTGCATAGTTTGTTATTGTACATTAAATCATACATAAGCCCTTTAAGCCACCCAGAGTAACCATTATGTGTGTATTTGTCTACATGTGTAGCCTTGTTGTGGGCTCTGCAACAATACTACCACCGTATTCCCTGCTAGGTGTAGAAGACAACCAAAAGGGACTGCAATTAGTGACCTTATTCCTCCATTCAGATGACATTTTTATTCAGTGTGTTAATTGTTGTCTTCCATCAGAGACAAGATGCTGCGAGTTGTGAACAGAGATGACCCTTACATAACTAAGCAGCAGATGATTGCCCGCTCCTACTTGGATGAAGGAGGAGAACCTACACCTTACACTGCGGCTGAGCTCGAGAAGGTCTCCTCCCCCAGCCTCAACATCACTAGCCTCGTACACCCAACCTTCACACAGTTTCTCAAGAGAGTTCAAGATGATGTCAAACAAATATGGTAACTCTAAAGTCTTTTGTAAACCTGACACTAAGGTTATTTGCAGTATAATGTTACAATTTTCCAACGCATGAAGAGTTTCTGAGCAAAAACATTTATCTTATTATGTCTGCTTGATTACTGTTCCCAAAAACAAAGAGTAGCCTTATCATAATCATTTTGGGTACTTGTGGATTTTCTTGATTTATTGTGGGAAAAGTGAGTGTTTCCCTTATACTCTTCTAGTATTTTTTTTTTACACCTTTTGTGGTGATTGAATTAAAAAAACAAAAACAAACAAAGGGTTTTCTTTAGTTATATAAAGAAATAGAATAAGGGATCTAGTAATATATCATTATGGGGCAGTAAATATTCACAGATTTTTAACATTCACGGTTATCTCTGTTACATAACATAACACCCACAAATGTTAAATGACGACTTTATTTAAGAAACAATTCTGATTTTCAAAATTCAAACTTTTTTCTGCAAAAAAAACTGTAAGGTAGCCTATAGATCCTTAGATGTGTATTTGTAATTAGAACTAAAAATCAAGAAGTCATTCTGTATCTTGTCCTGCAGGAAAAACAGTCGAGTCAAGATCAACCTTCATTGGCGTCCTTACTGGATAACTTGTGACCCTTGCCGCATAGAGTATGATATCATTGCACACGTGGAGACCCTTGTGGAGGATCAGGAGTTTGTGATCAGAGAGTTGGGGTTCCAGGACCTGCTCAGGCCGGCACACACACACGCTTCCAGGTGGGCAATGTTACTATTAATACTATTAATAATACTTTAAATAGTAATAGTATTAGTAATTGCAACACTGTGTGGTATGAGAGGTGTGCGGTTCAGAATGTATGCATGTATTTACCTAGTTGTAGTATACAGAGCTTGAGCTACACGCGTGTGATCCTGTCTCCATATCTACGTTTGTCCAGTTTTTCTTTCAGTTGATGTAGCCTACATTCTTTGCCATTATCACTTCTTCCTTCAGTTTATTTCAAGTATCAAATACTGCCTATTACTGCACATTACTCTCCATTACCACACCACTTACTTGATGGAAAAATGGGTTCATACTCACACACATAGAAAAAAGGACAAATTTTAATGCTATTAATATAATATTCTAACGCCAAAAGAATATCATGTTTTTGGAATATAGAGAGTTAGAATACAATATCTCTGTAACATTAGATTTTCTTGACTAAATTTCTTTTAGATTTTAAGTAAGTATGGATTTGGTTGATGCTCAAGGAAGATAAAGAAGCTAAGTTAGTATTAACATCTGTGAGGTGAAGCAGCTTCCCACACCTTACATACAGTGGTCTCTGTGACCACTGGAACTTAACTATAATATCCCGTAGCATTATTCTTAAAATTTTCACAAAATTCCCAGACCTCCGAGCCATCACAGTAATGTAAGAGGAAAAGGAGTATTCCATTTTCTAACTGTAAGTCACTTCACCACCAGGTTTGACGGCTACAATGACACCAGCGAGGCAGCCAAGACTTACTTCAGTCAGGTGCCGCTCAGTCTCCTACAGTCACTGGCTAAACTGTACCGTCCAGACTTTGAGTTGTTTGGGTACTCCCCTGACAAATACCTTGCCCTTGCAGCTCACACACTCTGAAGCCCAATCCTTTACAGGCAATCAGTATGGTATATTTTTTTGTAAACAGCCATGTCTGAGGGAGCCATGGGTTACCTTGTGCTGCTGGCTGTGGAGTTAACTTGTCAACACACACTGCTGTCCTTCTGCCTATATTTTTTACCCTTTTATATATTCATTATTAATGTGTAAAGGCAAATCATGCTTTAATAACTTTTAATTTACAAAGTTTTGAAGGTATGGATATTATGATCTTATATTCTGATATTTTAATGCAAAATTTGCATTATAAGTAAATTTTTCCATGCAAACAAATATTGAAACATATGTTTATATACATAAATACATATTAACTTATTTATTCTTTTACATATATATTCATTATTTATCTAATTGAGTTTGCTTGTCTCTAGATAATTTTCCTGCAGTCAAGAATACTTGGTGTGGAAATTAGTTTCTTGAGAGGAGCAAATTGCATGACTAGATGGGAGGGTGAGAACAATGAAAGCATATATGAAAGGTGTGGATTGGGAGTGAAGTGAAATGGGTGGAAAGACATTCTTGGTGGTATGATCATCTTGAGAGAAAAAAAGAGTAAAGAGTTTGTGAAGAAAATGTATGTGAGTGAAATTGAGAGTTCTAGGAGAGGAAGGCCAGTTATATAATGGAAGGATAGGGTGAAGGAGTACATGCTTGAAAGAGTCGCTGATAGAGGGACAGGGAACAAGCAAGGAAGGAGTGTATGGAGGTGGAGGTGCCGTGGCCATCCCTTTGGGAGACGTTATTCTTCCTTCAAGGATGACATATGGATCAGAGACTTGTGACTAGGGCGCAGCAGTGAAGAGTGCATGCTGTGTACATGAGTTACTTGAGAGGAGCATGTGGCGTGATAAGATGGGCATTGAAATCATGTATGAAAAAATGTGGCATGGGTACTTGTGCAAATGGAGTAAAGTATGTATACTCTATACAAAAATTGAAGGCGAAGGATGAGAGAGAGAGAGAGAGAGAGAGAGAGAGAGAGAGAGAGAGAGAGAGAGAGAGAGAGAGAGAGAGAGAGAGAGAGAGAGAGAGAGAGAGAGAGAGAGAGAGAGAGAGAGAGATCAAAATTTTAATACCATAACTATATGTA
>JAXIVD010005159.1:22500-30830 GCA_036785275.1 Cancer borealis | reverse complement strand
AAAGATGAATGATAAGACGGAGTTGATTGATGATGATAATGATGATGATAACGATGGTGAAGAGGAGGAACAGGAGAAGTAATTAATGTAATGAAAATTATGAAAATATTGAGGAGGTAGAGGTGGAGACTACTTTGTGAATGGGATCCATAATCTTGATTAAATTGTAAGAAAGTAACTATTTTTGGGAGGATTTGTGATCTGACCTGAAATCTTGGTGAATACAACTTCACTTGATTCAGAAATTGGTCTTTAAAATGTGTGACTTTCAAAGAGACTTGTATTTACTTTCAATAGGTGTAAGTGTGTAAGAAAACAACTGAAGCTACTGAAGTACTGAGGTTCTTAGCGCTATTCTCAGCTATATTTGCCTGTGAGGCTCTCATCTCTTCCTGCAAGACACAACCAATTATTTGCATTATGTCTTCTGAGTTAGCTATTTACTTATCAACTGTCTGCCATCAAAGACTCGAAACAACACAATAGAATGAACCTGATCACAGACAACAATGCCACACATAAAAGGAATGAAAGAAAATTTGAGAACATTATATGTTACGTAGAGGCTAATAATATTGATATTGGCTCAGAATATACTTCCAAAACGAAACATAATCATTTAGATATTGTAGTCTGAAACTAACTGATCCAGATATTTACATCACAAATCTATGTATAAATTCATAAATAAAAGTGTATTTTTCCTTGTGAACACGTATTATTGATCATGTTCAGACTTCTGTATGAACTGCATCACCCATTTGATGTGGTCTCACTGTTCAAACATTTTTTTATTCAAATCTAAATGATAATACAATTTTTTTTTTTTTAATGCGTAATGAAAATGTGCGACAGTATGATCTCAGTCAGAGGTGTGATGCGTGTGGCGGCGAGGCCGAGCTGATCCCCGCCTGCACACACACACACACACACACACACACACACACACACACACACACACACACACACACACACACACACACACACACACACACCCCACGCACGCACGCACGCACGCACGCACACACACACACACACACACACACACACACACACACACACACATACACACACACACACACACACACACACACACACACACACACACACACAGTACTTTTGCTATTCCATGATGCTCTCCCTTACCCAATCCGATTAATTAAGATCTTGTGCGTACATTAGGAGTTTGTTTGTAATGTTCAAAAGATTAGATATCGTCGCACATTAATAGATTCCCTTCCAACTTCGACTCTTCCTATGCGCGCGCGCGCGCGCGTGTGGTGTGTGTGTGTGTGTGTGTGTGTGTGTGTGTGTGTGTGTGTGTGTGTGTGTGTGTGTCGGATCTCTCTCTCTCTCTCTCTCTCTCTCTCTCTCTCTCTCTCTCTCTCTCTCTCTCTCTCTCTCTCTCTCTCTCTCTCTCTCTCTCTCTCTCTCTCTCTCTAGTAATCTTAAATACCACTTTTTCTTCTGAATCCTCAGTGAAGTATATTTTTTCATCCCACGCATTAATCATTATTATTATTTTTAGTTATAAATCTATTGTATATTTTTTTTGCCTAAGTGAAAATCTTTTATAGAAATAACTTTCCATATTGTAGTGCAACAGTCTGATGTAATTTCAATGGTATTCCTTTTTTTAAGAACGTAATTTATTGAAGCAATGTCATACCAACCCATCATCATTATCAATACTTTTTTTTTTACTTTTTTTTTTGCTGCACAACATGCTTCAATTATAGGAAAAGGCAAAATACATTACTGACTGAACATGGTAAATCCCACCTATCAAGGCTGCCTATGTTTTATACCGTGTTTTTATTTATTTTTTTTCACTCTCATATACAGTTGGAAAAATAAAAATAAAATAAAAAAGTGCACCGAGTATTTATAAGGTACCAATCCTGTCATACTCTTGGCTGTAACAGGATCGATGCTGCCTCGTGATAATGATGATGATGATGATGATCGTCATAACGATCGTGGTGACGATGATGATGATGGTGATGGTGATGGTGATGGTGATGATGATGATGATGATGATGATGATGATGGTGATGGTGATGGTGATGATGATGATGATAGAGAAAATTCATATAACTTTTACGGGGCTCATAAAAAAAAATCTGACATCAGGTAGATGAAACAAGGCACTTGATGATTTGTGATTCTCTCTCTCTCTCTCTCTCTCTCTCTCTCTCTCTCTCTCTCTCTCTCTCTCTCTCTCTCACTGTGGTGCACAAAATTGTTCCCGCATCGGTGTACACAGTGCAGGCACCCTCGCCGCCCTGCATGGAGGGGGCTGTGTAACGAGGGATGCAGTGCGGTGTTATCCCGGCCCAGGAACTGTGTTTGTTGCTGTGTTACAAGTCTTCGACCAATTTTATTGTTTCATATGTGATGCACAGTGTTTGAATTTAGAAGAAAAAAAAAGTTTTGAAGTGAAAAAAAAAATTATAATATATATATATATATATATATATATATATATATATATATATATATATATATATATATATATATATATATATATATATATATATATATATATATATATATATATAGAAGTAGAAGTAGAAGTAGAAAAAAAACATGTATACCTTTTTTAAATTCTTACAGCACTAAATTCTAATTCGAAAAAAATATCCAGTGGAATTACCGAGCCGGAGGACTTTTGACCCAAAAGCCAGGTATCACTTGCACAGAGTGAGTGTCAGTAATAAACAGATGCACAAAGAGAATGCGGATGGAATCCAGTCTGTGTGGTTAGAATTAACATTACTTTACGTTTTCATCTCGCAAACGACGATACTAAGTTATTTCAGTGAGTAATTTGACGAGAATCATGCGATCAATAACGTTACAGACCAATAGCAGTTTTTGAGCCAACACACAACTTGTGAAAAGAAGCAGAAGCCTGAAACCTGATTATAGTTATATGAGTACACTTGAGATTTGTTTACAGACTTGACTATGTGCTCAACATGTAAAACTTGAGGCTTGACTCGTTGCTTCAAGAAAGTAATCTAGCGACAAGTCTGGTAACAGCACCAGCAGGAATTGATCGAGGATGGGAAGGAGATCCATGTGGGGACGAGGGTCGGGTTTTAACTTCCCCCGAGATTCGCCACTGAACCACCATGAACCAAGGGCTTCCATGAATGCTTAAGTTTATTGCTGTAGTCATAGATTGCAGGTTCAGTCTTAGCCCCACCGCAGGCCATGCAAACCCGCCTCATTCATCGTCAGCCCGCCATGCTGTCCTTCGCCATCACCCAACCACTTCATCGAACAGGATCTCCACAGCCACAACGTCTCACCACCATCGTGACAATATCCCTCAGGATTAATCAGGGACGGTTAATATTGTATCTTATATCATCCCTCCCTCCTTCCCCCATCCCTCTGCTCTCCTTTCACTTGGTCCTTCCCTCCCACTCTCCGCTGCTCAATATTGCAGGGTTCCTCCCACCAACCAGAGGCTCCATACATTATTTTCCTCACTCTAATATTACTTCCTTATCTCCCTCTCTCGCACTTCTCTCGTACATTATCTCGGAGCCTTCTCCTACTCTCTTTCATATCACCAGCAGGAACGGGGCAGCAACGCCACTGAGCTGCACGGTGTTGGAGGCTGGTGCCATGTGGCGTTAGAAGGGGAAGGTGTCACATTACAGCTTGCCTTCAAGGTGCTGGGTGGCGGTAAGTGCTGTGGCAACGGGAAGGAGGCATAGCAACCCGTCCCCCTCCCCCCTTCTCTCTTTCTCTCTTTCTCTCTCTCTCTCTCTCTCTCTCTCTCTCTCTCTCTCTCTCTCTCTCTCTCTCTCTCTCTCTCTCTCTCTCTCTCTCTTATTACAGCACCTGGTGAGGTTTTCGTCACTTGTAAGAGCAGACACACTACGACACAGGATTTGCCTCCATCCCTTCTCTAATTAGCCGCCAGCCTCAAGGTCGCCTTGTTCCACCAAACATCTGGACAGGTAAACACAGGTAATCAAGACCCGCCTAGCCCTCACTCAGTCCGTCCCGCGCCACCTTATCACAACGGAAAGTCATCGTGGCTCTCAGTGACGCCTCATCACACGGGAGAAAAAGTTTACAAGGAAGATAATACTGACGGTCAAAGATTAAATATATAGTGGAACGAAGAGAATAAATGAATTTTTATTATTTTAAGCAAAAAATATACGATAGATAAGTGTGTATGAATAAAAAGTTCTCACCCTCCTCCCATCCCACACCACTACGCAGGCTTGGACATAGCGAGCATGGTGCCCTTTCACACCACTGGTTCACAGGATGCTTTGGACTTAGGAATTAATGACATACACGAGACAAATGTGAAGAAAAGTAATGTAGAAAATATAGTGGTGGTGGTGGTGGTGGTGGTGGTGGTGGTGGTGGTAGTGGTAGTAGTGGTGGTGGTGGGTGGTGGTGGTGGTGGTGGTGGTGGTGGTGGTGGTGGTGGTGGTGGTGGTGCAGGAAGTCTTGGTGGTGGATGTAAATGTGTTCAGAGTTTAATATAATGCATGACTGAAGGTGTACATTGGCAAGATAAAATTCAAGAGTGGCTCGGAGTAAAGCAAAATCATAATGGATTCAGAAAGTGTATGGAAGGGGAGGCAGCAAGGGCGTGTAAGGGGAGATATGGGAGGTGCACGGAGACAAAAAAGGTGAGGAAGGGATGGTGGAGCGGATAACAAGGATGGTAAGCCAACTAAGTTTATTATGAAATAGCACACCATCGGGATACAACTACTCGCAGCACAGGCCTCAATGGCCTCCTCAGCATGGCGCTCCGGCTCCGGGCCGCGTTGAAGCAATGCATTACCTTCCCTCCGTCACGCCGCCGGCAAACAACCAATAAAAAAGAAAAAAAGAACGCCGCACTTTTAAGATCTGCGCAGAGATCACTCGGCAGCGGAACTTTTAGCATTGTTGATCCCGTTACCTTAATTGCATGTTTTCCTGGGCAGCGTTCACAGAAAAGAATGCATTCATCTTCATTTATTTTTCAGGTATTCAACGCGTGGCAAGCATACGAACAAACCCAACGTGCCGTGGCTGAATCCCTCACATCTGCCTCGCAAATGTACTTTTCATCATATCATTGTGTTGGTCGCTTTGGGGCTCCTGTGTCGTTATACCTTTAAAGAGTAGTGCACCAACACGCGTACGGGGACAGGCTTCAGCTTCAAGTTTGTACATCTGCTTGAAGTCTGCTTCCTCCAAGGAGTGGTAATAATAGGAGGCTGCCGGGGAGCCAGACAACTGCCAAGCAGAGTCAAGAAACTACTTTGCCAGCGAGCATCAAGGAGAGCCAGGCATTGCCAGAGAGGGCCAGTCCCTGTCAGGGAGGGCCAGGCCCCACCCAGGTAACAAATGGGCAGCAGTAAATATCGTGGTCCACATTAATCACGGGCGGCGGCCAGACGCTGTGTTCTGGGGGAAGGGAGAAAAATGGACACTTGGACGTGACCGTCTAGAGTTGTGTTGAGGCACCAAAGCCTCAGACGCTTAGAAAATGCCTTCTGGGCGAAAAAACCCAGACAATACCCTTAGGGTTAGTGGAGGGGGGAATGATCACATTACGACTCTGGAAACTGAAGTGCTGAAGCAATACCTCTCGGGGAGTGGCAATCAGGGCCATGCTTTCTAGGCGGGGTGCTCAGGCCTTGCTTCTCTAAGCGAGATGCTCAAGCATTGCCTTTCTAGGCGGGGTGCTCAAGCCTTGCTTCTCTAAGCGAGGTACTCAGGCATTGCCTTTCTAGGCGGGGTGCTCAGGCATTGCCCTTCTAGGCGGGGTGCTCAGGCCTTGCTTCTCTAAGCGAGGTGCTCAGGCATTGCCTTTCTAGGCGAGGTGCTCAGGCATTGCCCTTCTAGGCGGGGTGCTCAGGCCTTGCTTCTCTAAGCGAGGTGCTCAGGCATTGCCTTTCTAGGCGAGGTGCTCAGGCATTGCCCTTCTAGGCGGGGTGCTCAGGCCTTGCTTCTCTAAGCGAGGTGCTCAGGCATTGCCTTTCTAGGCGGGGTGCTCAGGCATTGCCCTTCTAGACGGGGTGCTCAGGCCTTGCTTCTCTAAGCGAGGTGCTCAGGCATTGCCTTTCTAGGCGGGGTGCTCAGGCATTGCCCTTCTAGGCGGGGTGCTCAGGCCTTGCTTCTCTAAGCGAGGTGCTCAGGCATTGCCTTTCTAGGCGGGGTGCTCAGGCATTGCTTCTCTAAGCGAGGTGCTCATGCATTGCCCTTCTAGGCGGGGTGCTCAGGCCTTGCTTCTCTAAGCGAGGTGCTCAGGCATTGCCTTTCTAGGCGGGGTGCTCAGGCATTGCCTTTCTAGGCGGGGTGCTCAGGCATTGCCTTTCTAGGCGGGGTGCTCAGGCATTGCCTTTCTAGGCGGGGTGCTCAGGCATTGCCTTTCTAGGCGGGTTGCTCAGGCATTGCCTTTCTAGGCGGGGTGCTCAGGCATTGCCTTTCTAGGCGGGGTGCTCAGGCATTGCCTTTCTAGGCGGGGTGCTCAGGCATTGCCTTTCTAGGCAGGGTGCTCAGGCATTGCCTTTCTAGGCGGGGTGCTCAGGCATTGCCTTTCTAGGCGGGGTGCTCAGGCATTGCCTTTCTAGGCGGGGTGCTCAGGCCTTGCTTATCTAAGCGAGGTGCTCAGGCATTGCCCTTCTAGGCGGGATGCTCAGGCCTTACTTCTCTAAGAGGGATGCTCAGGCATTGCCTTTCTAGGCGGGGTGCTCAGGCCTTGCTTCTCTAAGCGAGGTGCTCAGACATTGCCTTTCTAGGCGGGGAGCTCAGGCATTGCCTTTCTAGGCCAGGTGCTCAGGCCTTACTTCTCTAAGCGAGGTGCTCAGGCATTGCCTTTCTAGGCCAGGTGCTCAGGCCTTACTTCTCTAAGCGAGGTGCTCAGGCATTGCCTTTCTAGACGGGGTGCTCAGGTCTTGCTTCTCTAAGCGAGGTGCTCAGGCATTGCCTTTCTAGGCGGGGTGCTCAGACCTTGCTTCTCTAAGCGAGGTGCTCAAGCATTGCCTTTCTAGGCGGGGTGCTCAGGCCTTACTTCTCTAAGCGAGGTGCTCAGGCATTGCCCTTCTAGGCCAGGTGCTCAGGCTTACTTCTCTAAGCGAGGTGCTCAGGCTTTGCTTTTCTAGGCGGGGTGTTCAGGCCTTGCTTCTCTAAGCAGGGTGCTCAGGCATTGCCTTTCTAGGCAGGGTGCTCAGGCATTGCCTTTCTAGGCGGGGTGTTCAGGCCTTGCTTCTCTAAGCAGGGGTGCTCAGGCATTGCCCTTCTAGGCGGGATGCTCAGGCCTTGATTCTCTAAGCGGGGTGCTCAGGCATTGCCTTTCTAGGCGGGGTGCTCAGGCATTGCCTTTCTAGGCGGGGTGCTCAGGCATTGCCTTTCTAGGCGGGGTGCTCAGGCATTGCCTTTCTAGGCGGGGTGCTCAGGCATTGCCTTTCTAGGCGGGGTGCTCAGGCCTTGATTCTCTAAGCGGGGTGCTCAGGCATTGCCCTTCTAGGCGGGGTGCTCAGGCATTGCCCTTCTAGGCGGGGTGCTCAGGTCTTGATTCTCTAAGCGGGGTGCTCAGGCATTGCCTTTCTAGGCGGGGTGCTCAGGCATTGCCCTTCTAGGCGGGGTGCTCAGGCATTGCCCTTCTAGGCGGGGTGCTCAGGCCTTGATTCTCTAAGCGGGGTGCTCAGGCATTGCCTTTCTAGGCGGGGTGCTCAGGCCTTGCTGAGGTACTCAGCGTCAGGGCCTCAGGACTATAGTCCACTGGAACATCATATTTTTCTCAGATGTATGTACCACAAGTCTTGGAGTGATTAAACTTCACCAGCTGAACCAGGCAGCAGTAACACTCTCTACTACTCTCCAGAGTCAGCCTATCTTCCGCACAAAATAGCTCCATTCTTCATCTGGCTTTAGTAAAAGGGAAACCCTTGTTAAACCCAGCGAGGCCTGGCCAAGGCACTCAATACCCGACGTAAATAGCCTTTGTTAACAAACACAAAATAACGAGGAAACCCGCTGTGTATGACCATCCCACGTCGCACGTACGTATACACACATATTCTCTCTCTCTCTCTCTCTCTCTCTCTCTCTCTCTCTCTCTCTCTCTCTCTCTCTCTCTCTCTCTCTCTCTCTCTCTTTTCTCTCTCTCTCTCTCTCTCTCTCTCTCTCTCTCTCCTATCTCTCTCTCTCTCTCTCTCTCTCTCTCTCTCTCTCTCTCTCTCTCTCTCTCTCTCTCTCTCTCTCTCCTATATATCTATCTATCTATCTATCTATCTATCTATCTATCTATCTATCTATCTATATATATATATATATATATATATATATATATA
>JAXIVD010005159.1:12500-15000 GCA_036785275.1 Cancer borealis | reverse complement strand
AAAAAGAAATGTTTGGCTTCGTTTGATGTGAATCTTTTACCAGTAATCTTAAAAGTATGACGTCTTCTTGTTATATTTGATCGATCAAAAGTAATGTAATCTTCTGCATTGATATTATCAAATCCTTTAATTATCTTGAACATTTCAATTAAATCTCCTCTCATCCTTCGTTTTTCGAGGCTGAATAAGTTTAATTCTTTAAGTCTTTCTTCATAAGGTTTATTTTTCAGCCTTGGAATCATTTTCGTTATTCTACGCTGGACTCTTTCCAGTTTGTCAATGTCCTTTCTGTAATATGGGGACCAGAACTGTACGCAATATTCAAGATGAGGTCGTACTAGTGAATTATGCAGTTTTAATATGACTTTTTCTGATTTATTTTCGAAAGTACGCCCAATAAAGCCGACCAATCTGTTAGCGGTTTTAACTACCTCTGAGCAATGCTGACTGGGTTTTAAATCGCTTGATATTGTGATTCCTAGATCTTTTTCCTTGTTCACTGCAGAAAGTAGTTTTCCATTCATTTGGTACTGAACGTGATCATTATTTCTTCCGATATGTAGTACCTTACATTTATCGACGTTAAATTTCATTTGCCATTTATTGGCCCAAGACGTTAGTCGATCAAGGTCTGATTGTAAGACTTCTCTGTCACTTGTCGAAGTTACTTTACTGGCAATTTTCGTATCGTCAGCGAATTTTGATATTTTGCATGAGATCCCATCATCTATGTCATTAACATATATCAGAAACAAAATAGGGCCAAGTACTGAACCCTGTGGTACGCCACTTTTTACGTTTAACCATTGAGAGGAGACACCGTTTAAGACTACTCTCTGTTTACGTTCAGAGAGCCAGTCCTGAAGCCAATTGTAGATGCTACCAGAGATACCGTGAGTCTTTAGTTTGTTAAGCAATCGTTGATGGGGAACTTTATCAAAGGCCTTTTGAAAATCCAGATATATGATATCTACTGCTCTGCTTTCATCGTACGTGTCAAAAACATTGTAAAAGAAGTCTAATAAGTTAGTTAGACATGAACGTTTATTACGGAAACCATGTTGTGAGGGTTTAATTATAGGATTTAATTATAGGAGGAGGAGGAGGAGGAGAAGGAGAAGGAGAAGGAGAAGGAGAAGAAGGAGGAGGAGGGGGGGAGGAAGAGGAGGAAGAGAAAGACGATGACGACAATTATGTATAAAGATAAAGTAACAGGAAAAGCTGGGCAACAGAAATCCTATTATCTAATAACAAGGTTACTTCTATATTTCTTCATTATTACTGGAAGCAAGACAAAAAAAAAGTAGGCTGCTTACTACCCACCCTTCTCTCCGTTGCTTCATATGAGCAGAAAGTAAGAACACAACCATACTAGTAGCAAACGACAATTATATAAGCTTAGTACTACACACTCGGACGATTTATTCAACGTCGACATCAAATTTACACAAAAAAACTGAAAAGATACAATATTGATGATGATGATAAAGACAAAACAAAAAATATAGCAATGAAAATGAACGAGAGAGCGTGAGAAAATAAACAAAGAAAAACTTTGGAACAATCACGTTCTTCCAATGAATGCAGATAAATTTACATCACTCCTACAGCTTTCAAATATTTGTTTAGGCGACATATGAATAAACTCATCGATTTTGCATTAACAACGTCCTCTGTTAGTTTGTTCCCAAGAGCAACGACACGGCTGGAGGAAGACATTTCTACTTCCTATTTCGATATTACATGCCGTGTTTCGCTTGAGAGTGCGCGCCGTTATGCTCCTTTATATCTCGTCGTTTCATCGGTTCTATATTTAATGAATTTCGAGCGGTCGACGTTAATAAACTTATCTAAGATCTTGATGACCTCTATTATGTCTCTTTATGAAATAAGACATAATATCTCTTTCGTATTTTTGTCACAAGTTTTGTAGCATATTGTAGTAGTTTGAATATTCTTCATGTAACTGGGTAACTAGAACTCCATACTTTATTCTAGGAAGTGTGTGTGTATAAATGTGTGTGATGCAGGTGTGGTTGGTGTGTGTGTGTGTGTGTGTGTGTGTGTGTGTGTGTGTGTGTGTGTGTGTGTGTGTGTGTGTGTGTGTGCCATAACACACACGTTGGAAGCCAAGGTATACACGCCCATACACTACTCACACACACACACTCTCTCTCTCTCTCTCTCTCTCTCTCTCTCCTCTCTCTTTCCTCGACCTGACCTGACCTGACCTGACCTGACCTGACCTGACCTGACTGGTACTTACCCGCCACCACCCATTACTCTGCTCTTTGGCACTGATTGAGCCTCACCTAATATTGAATCGACGTGGATTCTGTGCCTCTCTCATGATAGGAATTATTACCGGTACACGCGATGATGGCTTTGATGTTCCTCTCCCCTCCCACCCTCCTCCCCTTTCACCTCCATACCATCCGCCTCACGGGCTTACATACCGCCCGTGCTTACTCTTCCTTTATGTCTCTCATGTTTGTCCCTT
>JAXIVD010005159.1:0-7500 GCA_036785275.1 Cancer borealis | reverse complement strand
CTCCACCACAAACTTCCTTCCCCAACCCCCCTCCTACTCCCTCCCAAACTATCCTCCTCCTCCTTCCTGATAATATGATACCTCTCAATCACCACACATATCCGGGTGATTATTTTACATGTTTTTCTACATTTTTGTAAGAATTAAATATCCTTGTGTGTGTGTGTGTGTGTGTGTGTGTGTGTGTGTGTGTGTGTGTGTGTGTGTGTGTGTGTGTGTGTGTGTGTGTGTGTGTGTGAGAGAGAGAGAGATGAATAGATAGATAGATAGAGAGATTGAAAAAATAAAAGAAATATCAATAGTTCTCATCATCCTATAGTTAAGTGTGGCCTTCTGTCTGCCGTGCCCTTCAAACATCCTCCTAACACTCCACTCACCTGCACGTCCTTCACTACAGACCTGTTTGATCATTACATTATATTATATTCAATAGTATGCAGAATAGCTACACTTTTTTTGAACATAAGTAAAGGGGAAGGTGATTTAAAAGTCCGATTATCCTCTTCTCTCTCTCTCTCTCTCTCTCTCTCTCTCTCTCTCTCTCTCTCTCTCTCTCTCTCTCTCTCTCTCTCTCTCTCTCTCTCCCACACACAGCCTTTCTTTTCATTGCAGTGCAGGGTGGTGACGGGGTAGGCGAGCAAGGGTACATGCGTCCCTTAAGCTCCTCCTTTGCTACCCTCATAAAGATAGATCGCTATCCTCCTCTTCCTCTTCTTCCTGTTCCTTCTCATATTTGTTCCTTCTCTTCCTTCTTCTATCCTTTCTTTTTCTCCTGGAATATTAACTGAACTCTTCCAGCCGCAGTCCATACGTTTCTTCCCACAGATGCGATGCTCCGTATGAGATTTGGAATTAAGTAGCTTCCTTCCGCTGCTCGTGCCGAATTTTTACTTCAGATTTTATGAGTGTCCGGTGATGCTTGGGTGTGTAGCAGCTTCCCTCAGCCACGGCAGCCATTATTATTCAGTCTGATTATGCATTGTTCACATTTCAATTAGCACTATATATATATATATATATATATATATATATATATATATATATATATATATATATATATATATCAATACTTTATTCCATGACTGGTATTATTGCGGATATTACGATCCCTGATACAATTATATCATGAAAGCTTGCGAGTAATCCTGAGTGCTAAGGGATATTCAAAGTTTCTTCTGCACGAATTCCTGAGCAGTGTGCAGGAAGAACTATTCACCTCACACTTTGATCCTTGTCTACCATATCTTCACTATTCAGACCAACAATACATATACCTTTACATTTGCTGAATACCGCAGTCGAAGAGGGGAATGTTGCTAAAAAGTTAATGCAGAACAGGCTTGCAGGTGGTTGTATTTTAGGCTTTGAGTTGTATGAACAGATGTGATTGTCGCAGAAACTCATAATCATAGATCGTATTCATAGCTTCATACGACTGTAATGACGCACAGAAATAGCGGTAAATGTACAAAGCCTCAATGATACTTGCTGGAACACCTGTGTACCATTATACAAATGATGTGTCAAGAAATTTCCTCGTAGAATATATAAACATATATTTATCTATTTACCTATCTATCTATCTATCTATCTATCTATCTATATATATATATATATATATATATATATATATATATATATATATATATATATATATATATATATAAATATCGATATAAATACATATGTACATATACATATATATATATATATATATATATATATATATATATATATATATATATATATATATATATATATATATATACATATATATATATATATATATATATATATATATATATATATATATATATCGATATAAATACATATGTACATATACATATATATATATATATATATATATATATATATATATATATATATATATATATATATATATATATATATATATTTATTTATTTATGTATGATGTAGGAAATCATTACGTGAAAAAGCATTATATTGTTTAGCCAGATAAAAATTGAATCAAGCTACGATTTTCATAAGACTCCAAGTCCATGTAAACAATACAAAGTTATGAAAAGTAATATCCCACGATCACCGCAGAGAAAGCTGTAACTAATCAGTACATTCCATCAGTTCTAACACGCGGATCGGAAACTTGGAGTTTAACAAAAATCCTGGAACGATTTTTTTTTTTTGTCTGAGTAAGCTTTACAATGTTTATTCACATAATAATTTTCATTTTTACACAATGATTTCCTTTTTCATAAATTATATATATATATATATATATATATATATATATATATATATATATATATATATATATATATTTATATATATCGAGACATCATTTAAAGATAAGTACGTAAGTAATATCATATATTCAGAAGCATTGAGGCTCATTGAATTCATTCTTATTTTGGTGCGTCATTATAGTCCTGTGAAGCAGAGTTGTTGTGACAATACCATCTGTTCATATAATTCAAAACCTAAATACAATATATGCAGTCTAGAGACAAGAGATGTTGGTTTCAAATAACTGCTGGCGACGATGGTAACTGCTTCCGTTGTTTTTTGCATGATAAATATTTCAGTCATTAATTAAAATCTCACACTCAGGTGTAACAACAAAATTTATGTCATCAGGATCATACTGTTGGTTGCACAACCAAAATTCCCCGAGTACACAAGTTTTCACTTAATACGTATTTTCTAGACTTGTTTCCTTCAACAACACATATTATCATCTTCTCTGAAATTACAAGTCTTGTTCACCGTGGTGGCAGAATGCTTGGAACGCAGATATACATGTGTGACTCGGCCCTGATGCCGTACCCACGCCGCAGCTCCACTGATGAATTTCATCTCCACACAAAGCATGTATGTTGTGGGAGTACTAAGGAGGAAAATGAGTCAACGTTCTTGTCGGACCACCTCATGTGAGCGTGTGACAGCCCCAGGGAGTGTGTGGCCCGTAGGTAGTACATGCCTCCAGTGGTCCTTGTTTATTCTGGCAAGCTTTATGCTGCCTTCTTGTCTGAAATAGGACACCTGGTTAGGTGGCAGGGAAGGGAGGGTGGCGCGTCGGCTGATACCAATGGCCTTGTGATGTGCAGGAGTTGTATGTTGGGAAACTGACGAGCCTCTGTTTGTCTCTCCGCCAACAGGTGGCAAAGGGTCCACTCCACCCACTCTGTGCTGAGGACGATAAAGTGTGGCACAGATGCACCTCAACACACACTTCAAGCGTGATGGTGGGGGGAAGGGGGGTCCGCTCTCTCTCTCTCTCTCTCTCTCTCTCTCTCTCTCTCTCTCTCTCTCTCTCTCTAAAATAGGACCAGGAAGAATACTCAGCGGGAATATACACACTAAAATATCTTCATATTTATACATTCGTATTTACATAGTGTAATATCGTACCAACATTGAAATACATGCCGCCCAAATTTAACTCACACACACACACACACACACACACACACACACACACACACACACACACACACACACAAACACACAAACACACACACACACACACACACACACACACAAGGGAAATGAGGGCCAACCCCAAGGGCACACGTGTACGCTGTAGCCACGTGTACAGCCGCGTCAGGTGAACCACATTGAATCCTAAACAAAAGCAGTACTCATTACCATACCTGCTACTGTACTCAAATGTAATATGAAGCCAACTTTATATAATGTAAGGGTGTGTATGACATTATCACCACGTGCACTACAGGAATAACATAACACTACCACTCCCACCACCACTACCGCTACCACTACCACTACCACTACCACTACCACCATCACCATCACCATCACCATCACCATCAGACACACATGGTGTGATTTACCCGTTTTGCCGCCAAAAGCATAATGGATACTTAAGAACACAGAAAGAAAGGAAACACAATGCAATTTTAGAAAGCACAAATAAGAATTAAAAAAAAAAAAAATAATGGACATTCTCTCTCTCTCTCTCTCTCTCTCTCTCTCTCTCTCTCTCTCTCTCTCTCTCTCTCTCTCTCTCTCTCTCTCTCTCTCTCTCTCTCTCTCTCTCTCTCTCTCTCTCTCTCTCTCTTTCAGTGTTGTTATGGTATGCCATCAGGAAGTAGAATAATCTGACATGTAGTCGTGCAGTGCAACACGATTTACTCCCCAAAATAGTGTTGGCCGTCACCTCCTTAGCCAAGACAAAGCAACACACGTCTCTGTTGTATTTGTTGTATTACCTTCCTCACTACTAGATTTCAGTCTAAATATTGTGGTTCTAGTAAAAGTGTATGAGGGATCTGTATAATTATATAGTTATATTTTTATCCATCCCTCTCTCCCTCTCCCTCTCTCCCCCTCCCCCTCTCTCTCTCTCTCTCTCTCTCTCTCTCTCTCTCTCTCTCTCTCTCTCTCTCTCTCTCTCTCTCTCTCTCTCTCTCTCTCTCTCTCTCTCTCTCTTTCTCTCTCTCTCGCTCTCTATCTAGCACTGCGTGGCCATTAGAGGTGAACGAGTATCATTTTCAACTCTAAAAATAATGTTGCTTTTGATCTTAAAAGTTCATTGCAGATCTTTGTCGACGACACACAGACATATATTTTGGTAACCTTGACGATCAAAAGAAACTAAGATCCCCAGGTTGTGTCAAATTTCTGTATGGTTGCATGACTATTGAGTTTACGTATGATCTTATAACTGAGCACCACCAAGGCTTGATTGAACGTAACAAATGTTGGGGTTACTATGTATAATACTCATTGAAAACTAAAGCTGAAACAGTATCACGACATCCAAGTTAGATCTCACATAAGATAAGTAGTGTAATTTCATTGACGACTGTCACTGTGTCTTGATTTTAAAAGGTTAGATATAAATAATATGAGAACATTTATTTAACACCACCTCAAAGCCTCCATCTGAGAAAGAGATTAGAAATATCACGCCGTCGACACTCCCCACACAGAGTCAAGGCTGTGTGATGCGTATGAAAGTTCATCTGAGTTCCCTTACAACAATTTCTACAACATTCTCGGTCTCTATTCTACAGTTGATTCCTGTCTGTGGAACACCATCTTAACTCCAATAAGTCTTACCTTTTCCTTATCGAGACTCGGTTTATTACACTACCGACAACAATTTAACTTAATTATATATTTGATTACTATTGATATTTCTATTATTTTCATTGTTATTATTATTATTATTATTATTATTATTATCATTATTATTGTCATTACCATTACTATCATTATCGTTAATATTATAATTATTATAATTTACATTATGGTTATTATTATCATTATCATTATTATTATTATTATTAATTTATTATTATTATTATTGTAATTATTATCATCAATATCAAAATTTCTATTATCATCGTTATTATCATAACATTACTAAGAACATTATTTTCATTATTATTACTGTTATTATCATATTCATAATAATAATAATTATTATTATTATTATCATTATTACTAGTAGTAGTATTAGCATTACTATTGTTGCTACTACTATTGCTATGGAAAGACAGGGCGCAGAAGGGAAGGTGAGAGTAATGTCTGCCTTGGCTACGCTACCTTAAGGGTGATATTAACTGGGTGTATAGATACAGAGATAGATATATTACTGTTATTATTATAGTCATCAATTTTAATATCGTATTAAGTTTATGTTCACATGAGGTGCAGTACGCCAGTAGGATTCTTTATGGGGTTTTGATATCCGTCCTAACTATTCATCGTTATACAATTCCTACACTTCCTCCACAGTTAATTCCTTCATCTGTTACCTAAACACTTCCTTCTAGACAGCAACCGAATCTTCATTAGCAACACTCAGTTGACTCCTCTCCCACACTGAGCATGCTACACTACATAGTATAACGGAAAATAATCGATGAAACAGAGCGTCCGTCAGTCTTAACACCAACCTCTAACCATTACGCATGGAAGTCGTGGAACAATTTCCTGATAATTAAAGTTGAAGTGACAATGGCGTTGGCAGTGATATGCGCTCTGAGTGCCTTCTGGTTAAATGATGTCTTCATCTACTACAAGTCCGCCACAATAATTTGTCTCCTAATGTCTCCAGTCTCCCAGAATTTAGTGCAATATACATCTGTTATCATCTCCAACATTTAGTTTCATCAACACTGCCTTTCCTGATATGCTAACTGAATACTTGCTGCGGTCTTGCTGCACGTGACTTTCTACTTACTATCATTCTTATTGTATCCACTTCAGTAATATAAAAGCTAGTCAGCATCTTCACTCCTTCATCCCTCTCACTGTGAAAAAGGAACATTCTGACTTTCTTTATGCTTTTGAACCTTCTATGACTTCAGATCCTTTAAGAGAGGATTATCAAGACACCTTGGAAAAGTCAGACACTTACTCGATTCGTAAACTACAACTACAACTACAACTGAGCTTATCCCACGAGTTTTATTTTCAACTCTTGACTGGCATTCTTTTCACGTAAAACATATGAAGAGAAGGTCCTACATTAATAAGAATATACTCTTATACAAACCAATTAGGACACATAGATAGGAAGCTTGGCAATGTTAGACAGCTCTCTCTCTCTCTCTCTCTCTCTCTCTCCTCTCCTCTCCTCTCCTCTCTCTCTCTCTCTCTCTCTCTCTCTCTCTCTCTCTCTCTCTCTCTCTCTCTCTCTCTCTCTCTCTCTCTCTCTCTCTCTCTCTCTCTCTCTCTCTCTCCCTCTCTCTCTCTCTCTCTCTCTCTCTCTCTCTCTCTCTCTCTCTCTCTCTCTCCCTGGGAACTATCCTGAAGGGTTTATAGTTGCTCGTGGAAATAAGATGCCTTCGTTTTTATCGCGCCTCCCGGTAGAGTTGTGCAAAATAAAACTAAGATATATGTAGATAGATACAACATTTTACCAAGTGTTTCTTTACCAACGGCCTCGTAAAGATTAGAATAAGTTGTTGTTTTTTGGTTCGATTTAACACTTAATGCAATAACTCAATCACAACCAACACACACAAACGCACACGCACACGCACACGCGCACACACACACACACACACACACACACACACACACACACACACACACACACACACACACAACTAAAAGTCCTGTGAGATAGACAACAAATATGTTTAGAAATGTTCCAAAATATACTTTTCAAAATTCATTCATTAGGAACTCATTATCTTAATTACCACCAACGCTCGCTAAATGACCTAGTAATGAACAGGAAATCATTACCTTCCGTAAGAAAGACGTAACCTCCACACAGTTTTTTGTAGGAATAACAAGATGAAAAATGTACTGTGCTCATAATTATTGCACTGACATTAAATACACATCAAGTGGTTCAGACTAACAGTACATTGCTGGCGAAAACTTGCAACACGGTAGAAGGATAGACGAAATACTTGAGTTTTGGATGGCTTACACTTCACTGGAAAGGATCACTGGAAAGGATTATAGGGAGGCTTGGGCCCGAGCCACACCCAACAACACTGTGCACTAACGCGTCTGACACCCTTGTAGGCGTCC
>JAXIVD010005158.1:20000-30831 GCA_036785275.1 Cancer borealis | reverse complement strand
GTTCGTAATTACAAGTGTTTATTTATTTGTTTGTTTGTGTTTGATTGAAGGCTGTAAAGCAGCACTAGCTCGCGTGTCCTTCCGTGTAGTAATGCATCCTTCTTAGTACCAAGTGTTGAGCAGCAGGTGTTCGCGCGGACTGTGCTCCAGGATGGCCTGCAACACGTATTCCACGACTTCCAGTCTCTGTTGGGCTGGCTGGCTTTGAGTGGCGGCTTCAATCCATGTGATGAGGTCAGCCAGCAAGGGGTGGTGCGTGCACTCCTTGTGTGGGTGCAGCAGTCTGTCCATCATCCTGCCCAGGTCACAGATGTCCTCGTTGGGCGTGGGACCCAGGGGGTGGGTCAGCCCCAGGTCGATAAGGGTGGCCACGGGGCCGCCGCTGCCCTCCAACACACACACGTTGCCTTCGTGCAGGTCGTGGTGGGTGTATCCTTGGAGTGCCATGCGTCGTAGGGCCTGGCACACCTGCAGGAAACACTGTGGCACCGTTGGCCAGTGACACTCCGCCGAAGAAGTATCGGAACGCTGCTTTGCCTGCGAAGCGGCTGATGATTTCTACGTTATCCACACACACGCCACGAGGCGCTGCACGCCCTTCATCTGCAGGTGGATGAGGTTCTTGGTTTCCTTAGCATGAGTTGAAGGTCACCGGGGTTGAAGTCCTGACGACCAGCTCCTCCTTAGTGTCGGGGTCAACAGTCTTCCAACACACTCCGAACGCACCTTTGCCAGAACGTCACACTGGGCGTCACGCATCGCCCTCACCTCGTGCTGCTCGTACACACGCACGCCAAGCTCACGCAGCTCAGCCTTCACCTCCTCTTTCTCAGCCTGAATCAAGTGTTCCCTTTGTTGGCGGCGGGCGATGCTCGCTTGCATACTACTTTCACTCTTCTTAGAAGAACTAATACAGTCTGAAGGCAGCAGAGACAACCTCATCCAGGAGGGTAGCTTGTGCTCGTCCCCCTGGTGTCCCTCGCCTGCCCCCCCTCGCAGGGAGCTGCCTTGGTGCGACGCGACGCTGGTCTCCTTGAACCTTTTACTCTTTGGGAAACACTCTGTAGAGTGTGAGGACCAGCGGGCACGACCTCTTGGCGGCGGGTGTCCGGTGCCCGGCCAGATGTGCCTCAGCTGTGCCCCCTCGGCAGCACGGTGCCCACTGGTGTGACCCGTCCTGGTGATGGGTCAGCCTTTGCTTCTTGTGACACGGTTGTGGCCAACACTCACTCACCGAGGATAGCGACGCTCGCCTCTTCACCGCACGTACGGGCATCGTCACACACCTTGTTGGCCATGTTGTCCCTTCACAAGATGGTTGCCTTGGAAGGAAGGTCAGTGCCTCGTCACAAGAGTGCCTTCGCTTCTTGACCACTGTCCCGGCCTCCGTGTCCTCGGCAGGCTTCCTCTTGAGAGTCCTGCCTTCCTTCCCCTGCAGGGCCTCGCCGTGCCCGTGCTCGTGCCCGTGCTCGGGGTCGGAGCAGGCGTTGCGTCCCTGCTTTGCGTGCTGGTTGTAATCCTTCTCAAGAATCATTGTGATTTTCTTTATACTCTAAACACTGTGCTGTCAACCTTAGGTGACGAGAATATGGAGGTTCATGAAAATTTCAATCTCAAAACTAACTCCAACCTCATGTTTTGACACTCATCTGCAACCTCATCTCGAACCTCACCTCCAACCTCATCTCCAACCTCACCTCCAACCTCATCTCCAACCTCATATCTCTCTCTCTCTCTCTCTCTCTCTCTCTCTCTCTCTCTCTCTCTCTCTCTCTCTCTCTCTCCTCTCTCTCTCTCTCTCTCTCTCTCTCTCTCTCTCTCTCTCTCTCTCTCTCTCTCTCTCTCTCTCTCTCTCTCTCTCTCTCTCTCTCTCTCTCTCTCTCTCTCTCTCTCTCTCTCTCTCTCTCTCTCTCCACGGAGGAGGACATTACTATGGGCCATGATATCTTTTCGTTCAATTAAAAGGATATTACCTTTTTTTGATTTTTTTTTCTGAGAAAGTTAATGAAACATGTAAATTGAGTTTACTTTATTTTATTTTCATATATTAATCAAAACAATAACAATAACAATAACAATAACAAGCATTAAGTGTTCGTAATTACAAGTGTTTATTTATTTGTTTGTTTGTGTTTTATTGAGGCTGTAAAGCAGCACTAGCTCGCGTGTCCTTCCGTGTAGTAATGCGTCCTTCTTAGTACCAAGTGTTGAGCAGCAGGTGTTCGCGCGGACTGTACTCCAGGATGGCCTGCAACACGTGTTCCACGACTTCCAGGCTCTGTTGGGCTGGCTGGCTTTGAGTGGCGGCTTCAATCCATGTGATGAGGTCAGCCAGCAAGGGGTGATGCGTGCACTCCTTGTGTGGGTGCCGCAGTCTGTCCATCATCCTGCCCAGGTCACAGATGTCCTCGTTGGGCGTGGCACCCAGGGGGTGGGTCAGCCCCAGGTCGATAAGGGTGGCCACGGGGCCGCCGCTGCCCTCCAACACACATACGTTGCCTTCGTGCAGGTCGTGGTGGGTGTATCCTTGGAGTGCCATGCGTCGTAGGGCCTGGCACACCTGCAGGAACACTGTGGCACCCTTGGCCAGTGACACGCCGCCGAAGAAGTACCGGAACGCTGCTTTGCCTGCGAAGCGGCTGATGATTTCTACGTTATCCACACACACGCCAACGAGGCGCTGCACGCCCTTCATCTGCAGGTGGATGAGGTTCTTGGTTTCCTTTAGCATGAGTTGAAGGTCACCGGGGTTGAAGTCCTTGACGACCAGCTCCTCCTTAGTGTCGGGGTCAACAGTCTTCCAACACACTCCGAACGCACCCTTGCCCAGCACGTCACACTGGGCGTCACGCATCGCCCTCACCTCGTGCTGCTCGTACACACGCACGCCAAGCTCACGCAGCTCAGCCTTCACCTCCTCTTTCTCAGCCTGAATCAAGTGTTCCCTTTGTTGGTGGCGGGCGATGCTCGCTTGCTTACTACTTTCACTCTTCTTAGAAGAACTAATGCAGTCTGAAGGCAGCAGGGACAACCTCATCCAGGAGGGTAGCTTGTGCTCGTCCCCCTGGTGTCCCTCGCCTGCCCCCCCTCGAAGGGAGCTGCCTTGGTGCGACGCGACGCTGGTCTCCTTGAACCTTTTACTCTTCGGGAAACACTCTGTAGAGTGTGAGGACAGCGGGCATGACCTCGTGGCGGCGGGTGTCCGGTGCCCGGCCAGGTGTGCCTCAGCTGTGCCCCCTCGCAGGCACGGTGCCCACTGGTGTGACCCGTCCTGGTGATGGGTCAGCCTTTGCTTCTTGTGACACGGTTGTGGCCAACACTCACTCACCGAGGATAGCGACGCTCGCCTCTTCACCGCACGTACGGGCATCGTCACACACCTTGTTGGCCTTGTGTCCCTTCACAAGATGGTTGCCTTGGAAGGAAGGTCAGTGCCTCGTCACAAGAGTGCCTTCGCTTCTTGACCACTGTCCCGGCCTCCGTGTCCTCGGCAGGCTTCCTCTTGAGAGTCCTGCCTTCCTTCCCCTGCAGGGCCTCGCCGTGCCCGTGCTCGTGCCCGTGCTCGGGGTCGGAGCAGGCGTTGCGTCCCTGCTTTGCGTGCTGGTTGTAATCCTTCTCTAGAATCATTGTGATTTTCTTTATACTCTAAACACTGTGCTGTCAAACCTTAGGTGACGAGAATATGGAGGTTCATGAAAATTTCAATCTCAAAACTAACTCCAACCTCATGTTTTGACGCTCATCTGCAACTTCACTCCAACCTCATCTCGAACCTCACCTCCAACCTCATCTCCAACCTCACCTCCCAACCTCACCTCCAACCTCACCTCCAACCTCATCTCCAACCTCATATCTCTCTCTCTCTCTCTCTCTCTCTCTCTCTCTCTCTCTCTCTCTCTCTCTCTCTCTCTCTCTCTCTCTCTCTCTCTATCTTCTCTCTCTCTCTCTCTCTCTCTCTCTCTCTCTCCACGGAGGAGGACATTACTATGGGCCATGATATCTTTTCGTTCATTTAAAAGGATATTACCTTTTTTTTGATTTTTTTTCTGAGAAAGTTAATGAAACATGTAAATTGAGTTTACTTTATTTTATTTTCATATATTAATCAAAACAATAACAATAACAATAACAATAACAAGCATTAAGTGTTCGTAATTACAAGTGTTTATTTATTTGTTTGTTTGTGTTTGATTGAGGCTGTAAAGCAGCACTAGCTCGCGTGTCCTTCCGTGTAGTAATGCGTCCTTCTTAGTACCAAGTGTTGAGCAGCAGGTGTTCGCGCGGACTGTGCTCCAGGATGGCCTGCAACACGTGTTCCAGGACTTCCAGGCTCTGTTGGGCTGGCTGGCTTTGAGTGGCGGCTTCAATCCATGTGATGAGGTCAGCCAGCAAGGGGTGGTGGCGTGCACTCCTTGTGTGGGTGCAGCAGTCTGTCCATCATCCTGCCCAGGTCACAGATGTCCTCGTTGGGCGTGGGACCCAGGGGGTGGGTCAGCCCCAGGTCGATAAGGGTGGCCACGGGCCGCCGCTGCCCTCCAACACACACACGTTGCCTTCGTGCAGGTCGTGGTGGGTGTATCCTTGGAGTGCCATGCGTCGTAGGGCCTGGCACACCTGCAGGAACACTGTGGCACCGTTGGCCAGTGACACTCCGCCGAAGAAGTATCGGAACGCTGCTTTGCCTGCGAAGCGGCTGATGATTTCTACGTTATCCACACACACGCCAACGAGGCGCTGCACGCCCTTCATCTGCAGGTGGATGAGGTTCTTGGTTTCCTTTAGCATGAGTTGAAGGTCACCGGGGTTGAAGTCCTTGACGACCAGCTCCTCCTTAGTTGTCGGGGTCAACAGTCTTCCAACACACTCCGAACGCACCCTTGCCCAGCACGTCACACTGGGCGTCACGCATCGCCCTCACCTCGTGCTGCTCGTACACACGCACGCCAAGCTCACGCAGCTCAGCCTTCACCTCCTCTTTCTCAGCCTGAATCAAGTGTTCCTTTGTTGGCGGCGGGCGATGCTCGCTTGCATACTACTTTCACTCTTCTTAGAAGAACTAATACAGTCTGAAGGCAGCAGAGACAACCTCATCCAGGAGGGTAGCTTGTGCTCGTCCCCTGGTGTCCCTCGCCTGCCCCCCAGAAGGGAGCTGCCTTGGTGCGACGCGACGCTGGTCTCCTTGAACCTTTTACTCTTTGGGAAACACTCTGTAGAGTGTGAGGACAGCGGGCACGACCTCTTGGCGGCGGGTGTCCGGTGCCCGGCCAGATGTGCCTCAGATATCCCTCGCAAGCACGGGGCCCATGGTGTGACCCGTCCTGGTGATGGGTTAGCCTTTGCTTCTTGTGACACGGTTGTGGCCAACACTCACTCACCGAGGATAGCGACGCTCGCCTCTTCACCGCACGTACAGGCATCGTCACACACCTTATTGGCCATGTTGTCCCTTCACAAGATGGTTGCCTTGGAAGGAAGGTCAGTGCCTCGTCACAAGAGTGCCTTCGCTTCTTGACCACTGTCCCGGCCTCCGTGTCCTCGGCAGGCTTCCTCTTGAGAGTCCTGCCTTCCTTCCCCTGCAGGGCCTCGCCGTGCCCGTGCTCGTGCCCGTGCTCGGGGTCGGAGCAGGCGTTGCGTCCCTGCTTTGCGTGTTGGTTGTAATCCTTCTCTAGAATCATTGTGATTTTCTTTATACTCTAACACTGTGCTGTCAAACCTTAGGTGACGAGAATATGGAGGTTCATGAAAATTTCAATCTCAAAACTAACTCCAACCTCATGTTTTGACACTCATCTGCAACCTCATCTCGAACCTCACCTCCAACCTCATCTCCAACCTCACCTCCAACCTCATCTCCAACCTCATATTCTCTCTCTCTCTCTCTCTCTCTCTCTCTCTCTCTCTCTCTCTCTCTCTCTCTCTCTCTCTCTCTCTCTCTCTCTCTCTCTCTCTCTCTCTCTCTCTCTCTCTCTCTCTCTCTCTCTCTCTCTCTCTCTCTCCCTCTCTCTCTCTCTCTCTCTCTCTCTCTCCACGGAGGAGGACATTACTATGGGCCATGATATCTTTTCGTTCAATTAAATGGATATTACCTTTTTTTGATTTTTTTTCTGAGAAAGTTAATGAAACATGTAAATTGAGTTTACTTCATTTTATTTTCATATATTAATCAAAACAATAACAATAACAATAACAATAACAAGCATTAAGTGTTCGTAATTACAAGTGTTTATTTATTTGTTTGTTTGTTTGTGTTTGATTGAGGCTGTAAAGCAGCACTAGCTCGCGTGTCCTTCCGTGTAGTAATGCGTCCTTCTTAGTACCAAGTGTTGAGCAGCAGGTGTTCGCGCGGACTGTGCTCCAGGATGGCTTGCAACACGTGTTCCAGGACTTCCAGGCTCTGTTGGGCTGGCTGGCTTTGAGTGGCGGCTTCAATCCATGTGATGAGGTCAGCCAGCAAGGGTGGTGCGTGCACTCCTTGTGTGGGTGCCGCAGTATGTCCATCATCCTGCCCAGGTCAGAGATGTCCTCGTTAGGCGTGGCACCCAGGGGGTGGGTCAGCCCCAGGTCGATAAGGGTGGCCACGGGGCCGCCGCTGCCCTCCAACACACACACGTTGCCTTCGTGCAGGTCGTGGTGGGTGTATCCTTGGAGTGCCATGGCGTCGTAGGGCCTGGCACACCTGCAGAAAACACTGTGGCACCCTTGGCCAGTGACACGCCGCCGAAGAAGTACCGAAATGCTGCTTTGCCTGCGAAGCGGCTGATGATTTCTACGTTATCCACACACACGCCAACGAGGCGCTGCACGCCCTTCATCTGCAGGTGGATGAGGTTCTTGGTTTCCTTTAGCATGAGTTGAAGGTCACCGGGGTGAAGTCCTTGACGACCAGCTCCTCCTTAGTGTCGGGGTCAACAGTCTTCCAACACACTCCGAACGCACCCTTGCCCAGCACGTCACACTGGGCGTCACGCATCGCCCTCACCTCGTGCTGCTCGTACACACGCACGCCAAGCTCACGCAGCTCAGCCTTCACCTCCTCTTCTCAGCCTGAATCAAGTGTTCCCTTTGTTGGCGGCGGGCGATGCTCGCTTGCTTACTACTTTCACTCTTCTTAGAAGACCTAATGCAGTCTGAAGGCAGCAGGGACAACCTCATCCAGGAGGGTAGCTTGTGCTCGTCCCCCTGGTGTCCCTCGCCTGCCCCCCCTCGCAGGGAGCTGCCTTGGTGCGACGCGACGCTGGTCTCCTTGAACCTTTTACTCTTCGGGAAACACTCTGTAGAGTGTGAGGACAGCGGGCACGACCTCTTGGCGGCGGGTGTCCGGTGCCCGGCCAGGTGTGCCTCAGCTGTGCCCCCTCGCAAGCACGGGGCCCACTGGTGTGACCCGTCCTGGTGATGGGTCAGCCTTTGCTTCTGTGACACGGTTGTGGCCAACACTCACTCACCGAGGATGGCGACGCTCGCTTCTTCACCGCACGTACGGGCATCGTCACACACCTTGTTGGCCATGTTGTCCCTTCACAAGATGGTTGCCTTGGAAGGAAGGTCAGTGCCTCGTCACAGGAGTGCCTTCGCTTCTTCACCACTGTTCCGGCCTCCGTGTCCTCGGCAGGCTTCCTCTTGAGAGTCCTGCCTTCCTTCCCCTGCAGGGCCTCGCCGTGCCCGTGCTCGTGCCCGTGCTCGGGGTCGGAGCAGGCGTTGCGTCCTGCTTTGCGTGCTGGTTGTAATCCTTCTCTAGAATCATTGTGATTTTCTTTATACTCTAAACACTGTGCTGTCAAACCTTAGGTGACGAGAATATGGAGGTTCATGAAAATTTCAATCTCAAAACTAACTCCAACCTCATGTTTTGACACTCATCTGCAACTTCAACTCCAACCTCATCTCGAACCTCACCTCGAACCTCACCTCCAACCTCATCTCCAACCTCACCTCCAACCTCATCTCCAACCTCACCTCCAACCTCATCTCCAACCTCATCTCTCTCTCTCTCTCTCTCTCTCTCTCTCTCTCTCTCTCTCTCTCTCTCTCTCTCTCTCTCTCTCCTCTCTCTCTCTCTCTCTCTCTCTCTCTCTCTCTCTCTCTCTCTCTCTCTCTCTCTCTCTCTCTCTCTTTCTCTCTCTCTCTCTCTCTCTCTCTCTCTCTCTCTCTCTCTCTCTCTCTCTCTCTCTCCACGGAGGAGGACATTACTATGGGCCATGATATCTTTTCGTTCAATTAAAAGGATATTACCTTTTTTTGATTTTTTTTTCTGAGAAAGTTAATGAAACATGTAAATTGAGTTTACTTTATTTATTTTCATATATTAATCAAAACAATAACAATAACAATAACAATAACAAGCATTAAGTGTTCGTAATTACAATTGTTTATTTATTTGTTTGTTTGTGTTTGATTGAGGCTGTAAAGCAGCACTAGCTCGCGTGTCCTTCCGTGTAGTAATGCATCCTTCTTAGTACCAAGTGTTGAGCAGCAGGTGTTCGCGCGGACTGTGCTCCAGGATGGCCTGCAACACGTGTTCCACGACTTCCAGGCTCTGTTGGGCTGGCTGGCTTTGAGTGGCGGCTTCAATCCATTTGATGAGGTCAGCCAGCAAGGGGTGGTGCGTGCACTCCTTGTGTGGGTGCCGCAGTCTGTCCATCATCTGCCCAGGTCACAGATGTCCTCGTTGGGCGTGGCACCCAGGGGGTGGGTCAGCCCCAGGTCGATAAGGGTGGCCACGGGGCCGCCGCTGCCCTCCAACACACACACGTTGCCTTCGTGCAGGTCGTGGTGGGTGTATCCTTGGAGTGCCATGCGTCGTAGGGCCTGGCACACCTGCAGGAACACTGTGGCACCCTTGGCCATTGACACGCCGCCGAAGAAGTGCCGGAACGCTGCCTTGCCTGCGAAGCGGCTGATGATTTCTACGTCATCCACACACACGTCCACGAGGCGCTGCACGCCCTTCATCTGCAGGTGGATGAGGTTCTTGGTTTCCTTTAGCATGAGTTGAAGGTCACCGGGGGTTGAAGTCCTTGACGACCAGCTACTACTACTACTACTACTACTACTACTCTCTCTCTCTCTCTCTCTCTCTCTCTCTCTCTCTCTCTCTCTCTCTCTCTCTCTCTCTCTCTCTCTCTCTCTCTCTCTCTCTCTCTCTCTCTCTCTCTCTCTCTCTCTCTCTCTCTCTCTCTCTCTCTCTCTCTCTCTCTCTCTCTCTCTCTCTCTCTCTCTCTCTCTCTCTATCAAATTCATATATAGTTACATTCTCTTGCTCTGATGTAACAATAACCTTCCCACCAATAGTGTCATTATTATTATTATTATCATTATTATTATTATTGTTATTACTATCATTATTGTTATTATCATAATTATAACTATTATAAGTATTGTTATCATTAATATTATTTCATATTGTTATTGTTATTACAATTATTCTTATTGTTGTTACTGTCATCATCGTCAGCACCACACATGAGATATAAAAATTGTTATCTCCGAGTGCAAATAAGAAAATTAGTAATAAAAAGTGAGTAATTAAAAGTGAGTAATCAAAAGTGAGTAATTAAAAGTGAGTAATAAGTATAAGTGAGTCATAAGTGTTGTCTTTGCCTTTGCTTGTGCCGGGCGTGTAGTGTCAAGGCCGTGATGGCCGGGTACAGTCCACGCCTTCGTCACTTAGAAGGCGTTGTTACAGTCAGGAAAAGAACCTTCAGGACTCCGCCGAGAGGGTTCACTGGGGATGCAGCCGAGACAAGGGAAGGACTTCAGGACTCCGCCGAGCGGTGCTTCACCAAACTTTACCTTAGTGCATCCCCAAACCCAAACTGAAAAACTGGGGTCTGTGGAAAATGTGTGTGTGTGTGTATGTGTTGCCGTATAGGCGCAAGCAAGGCTACAACTGATATAATCATCCTCTTTATTGTAGCAGTAGTGGGATTCGAACTTGTGCGGTTTTTGCGTCAAATTACAAACACCACCACTTTACAATGTTTCTTATCTGCCTCCTTACAGGCTTACTCATCTACCACTTTACAGGCTTACCCATCTGCCACTTTACAGACTTACTCATCTGCCTCCTTATAGACTTACTTATCTGCCTTTCTACAGCATCAATGATCAGTGGTCAGCTCCGCCTCTGTGCTGGGCAACACCGTGTTGGCTCTGGGACTCTGGATCCCGAGGACACGGGTCTCCCTCTCCGAAGAGTCTGTCTCCGGCACCTGGAAGATACTAAAACAAATTAATAAACATAATAAAAATAAACAATCACCACACAAGTGAATACACAAAGCATGTCTCCTTTCCAACAGGTGAGATGAAGATCTGAGCGGGGTCAGGATGCAGGGCTGGAAGCCTTCCACTGTGAACTTTGTACTTCCCACGATGTTCAGTATGAAAAGGTATGTTTCCTCATGTTTTGTTTTGTTATCCATTCATCAATTATGTGTTTCTTCTTTGTAAACTCTTCTGTTTTGAGTTCCACTTAGTGTGTGTGGAAGACAAGTTGTACAGCAAACAAAAATTAATAATGGCGATGGTAATGATAAGCTGATATTGTGCCACCACTATAACTATTACTGTTGCTGCGACCACTACTAGTAATGATAATGATAATGATAATGATGATAACATTAATATTGATAATGATAATAACAATAATATCAATAATAATAATAATTACAATAATGATAATAATAGTAATGAAAATAATAATGATAATAATAACAATGATAATAATAACAATAATGATAATAATGATAATAATAATAATAATAATAATAATAATAATAATGATAATAATATGAGATTAATATTGTTTTTATCATTATTTCCTGAGCCACGG